>OX393556.1:32639932-32769932 GCA_947650365.1 Chamaelirium japonicum
AGGCCGAGGGTTTCATCTCTACTCCTATGCTTGGTTTGTCAAGGGACTGATGCATATGTTCTTTTTGTGCTTTTGGTTTGAGCCCGGAAGCCTGCGGTAGCTACCATGTTGGTCTACCTACTGTAGGGATCTGGGTTTTTTTGTTTCTACTTACTCACTCTGAGTAAGTCGTGGTCTGTAATCGTTTTGCCTATTTATTAATTTGTTTTTTACCTCTAAAAAAAAGAAGCTATGATATCAATTTCTTGGTATCACCCCGAACCTTAGATCTGATATCAATTTATTGCGATCTGAGGCCCTCACGCAGTGGAACATGATGCGTGTAGAAACACCACGGTGAAGATAACTACCGACAAGACCAAGCAAATAGATAAACACAAGTAAAACACCCAAAAAATTCTAGCAACAATCGATCAATGGCTTTACTAGTATGGGGAAAGCCTGAGTACAAGTACACTTATTTCTAACCAATCCCTCATATACCCACAAAGAGATACCCCCCCCCCCTAGAGGGAATAGATTCTGCAGACCTACACCTCGAAGACCACTGAAGAAAATCCTACCCGAGACCTTCCGGTCTCCAATGGGTTCTCTTCCCTCTTCCTTGATGATGGCTACCTTCTAAACTCTAACCCGGGTTGCTCTTGTGCCTCTATGATACTCTAGGTTCGTCGTAGGACCTCCTATTTATAGCCATACGTACATTCGTATCCGACTTGGAGAAGGAATCCTATGAGAAAACGCAGGTCGAACCACCTCACCGGCGTACTGCCATACGAAGTCGTGCACACGACCTGAGGAGGTCATGCACAACCTTCCTGGTCGACTCCTGCGCCATTTGTGCTCTATACGTCTTCTGCCGTTTCTTCGTGCACCAACCTTGGATTTGTATCCTGCTTGTTTGGAGCCACATCTTCAATAGAGAAGACTGCACCATCGAAAAACGGTCATCCTCGATCTCGTGAAGCACGAAGGTATAACCCATCTTTCTTAATCTAGAACAAACCTAGATCCTAGTTGGAGGAATGAAAACACCTTACAACATTTATATATCATTACTTCTATTACTCATTTGCTATTTAGATCCACCATTAAACTTTACATTATGATTCCAGCTTATCCCATATGTTTTTTTTTTTGTGTCTTGGCCATCACGATCCACCGCCTATGATACTCAATTATATTTAAGAAAAGACGAATTCTTTTAAATAGTTGTTGCAAGCTCATTGATCTTGAACTAATATGTTGTCTCATAAGCCATGTCATTCTAATTTGCGACAACTTAATTTTTCTATTTATATTTTCAAAAAATAAGTTTATGAACTTAAGTGGAATTTCTTTCAATAATAACCAGTATTCAATTCATTTCTTTCTCAAAAAAAAAAAATCAATTTATTTCCAAATGCTAGAACTATGTGGATGATGAAAAACACTAGAGCTTACCGACATCTTACCGACCGACAAAATTATGTAGATCCACTATCTGCAACAATAGGCACAACAAATAGAAATCAGTAGCTTCATGTAACCTCCCCAGGACTCTTGGTAGGCTATTGCTGCTTTAGAGATCCATCACTGAAGCTTAGCTTTGAAGTGCTTCTAATAGTCCTCTTGTCTTGAAGATTTTGATCTTAGATGGACTTCCAAAGCCTCATCTGTCTCCATTCTTTGTATCAAATGATGGGTTGGGTTCTTCCACATAGGCCTACACCTAATGGGATGGACAATGAAGAAGCTAGTGAGGAGGTTCTCCTGTAGCAAGTGGAATATGAGAAGGATGGTGATGATAGGTAATCTAGGCTTTATCATGTTGTAGGGTGGGGCAAAACTCCAATCAATGTGATCGAAGCTATGTCAATATTAGTACCGACAAGAAAGGACCCCCCACCGGCTTTCGATGTTTAATTAGGTTAAGCTTGAGAGTTCCAAGTCCCACTCATATGCATTGCCATAATTGTATCCAAGGTTTAAAATACGGATACTGGTACCTGTATCGGTCAGTCCCGGATCGAGTCATACTGATGGTACGACTTGGTATCGGCCGGTATGGACCGAAATCGGTACCAACCTTTTTTTTTAAAAAAAATATCAAATTATCATAATAAATAGAAAAAAAAATAATTCAAAATTATATATAGATAAAAGGTCTGCTTTTCGAGCTTCAGCTTAAGGTTTAGGATGAAAATATTAAAAATAAAATTGGTATCTTGAATTTTTTATTAAATTTTTGATCCTAGATATCGATTTTTCACCCACCACACAAATGCCAGCTCAATGACATGTATGTAGGTTATTAGTGCTGGCGGTTAGAGAAACATAAAAAAAACAAAATTATATGATTCTCGAATCGTACTGGTTGATACCTGTTTGATTCAGCTGATACATATAATGTAGGTATTGGCTAATACAGACGAAGTATCAGTTTTAGGGTTGATGTGGTATGACTTAGTATCGGCTGAGTTTTGAATCCATGATTGTATCATTTATTGGAAAATCATGTCATAGCACGCAAGCGCACGTGAGCGCGCGCGCGCGCACACACACACACACAGAGAGAGAGAGAGAGAGAGAGAGAGAGAGAGAGAGAGAGAGAGAGAGAGAGAGAGAGAGAGAGAGAGAGAGAGAGAGAGAGAGAGAGAGAGGGGGTGAATTGATTAGTCATTTATATTTTGACAATTTTTTTCTAAAATTTGTGGGTTTGTGAGCATGCAAGAGATAAGTGAGGTCCAATCGACCAAATGTTAAGATTTTGGGTAGGGCGACTATTGTAAGCTTGGGAAATAACTTGCAACATCTTTAAATTTGCCTCAATGAAAAGAAACAAGAATACCTTACTAAGGGTTAATGGCTAAAGTAAGAAAGTCATGTAAAACAAGAAAAATGTGTGAATCAACGGGTTCTGTTTCTTTTTTTGAGAACCCCTCATAGAGGAGGGAGGGTTAGGCAGCCCCCGATAAATTTATTGAAATAAAAAATAAAGTTACAATATGATTACGGATAATTCGAGCAAATATCACTAAAAGACTCAACCCAAGTGATTATCCAAAGCTTGAAGATAGAGACCACTGATCTTTGAAGCTCCTTGTCCCCAGAAGTCTTGCCATTGAATATCCGATTATTTCTCTTTAGCCAGAGGTCGACCCAAAGGACCCCATCGCTAGAATATCCCAAGGGATCGGAATATTTTGTGCACCCTCCTCCTCCTCCTACATGTTGTCCATAATGCCTTCAAGTTCCTCGGGTGGGATGGAATCGCACAATGTTGCTCAAAGTAGTCCCACACCCTCCTCGCCAGTGGCCAGCTAAGCAGTAAGTGCGATGCATTCATGTCATTGGTATGACAGAAAGTGGAAGATTACTTTGTCACATTAAGGTTCCTTCTCTTGAGAAGGTTTACTTTCGTGAGGATCTTATTCCTCGTAGCCAAGAGGGAAAAAATCTTGATTTTCGTAGGGGCTTTTGATTGCCAGATCGCTTTCAAGGGCAAAAGGCCTTCTCCTTCCAGAATGAGATCAATATAGAGGATTTGACAGAGAAGAGATCTGAAGAATGCTAACGCCACTTCACCCCATTTGAATCTGGGCGAAAGGTAGCTGCCAAGAGGAGTTATAGCAAGTTCATATGATCTTGTGCTCTCTTTAGCGACAACAATGATGTCAACCAGATGTTCCACCTGTGGGAGCCCCCTCTAAGTAGCACCTAAGATCGGAAAGAGGTTCCCCGATTCTAGGCCAAAGCATATAGATCCAGAAAGAGGTTACTGAGGGGAAAATCTCCAAGCTAGGTGTCTTCCCAGAACTTGATATGTTGGCCATCCCCTACGGTTAGCTTGTTACCCTTCCAGTAGAAGTCGCATCCCTTGCCAGAAATGCGAGATTTTCCCTAAAGTCCTGCTCCTTGTATGAAGTGGGAAAAACCTCCTGAAGTATCTAGATAATAGGATGCCCTCCAAGTGCCTCCTTCCACATGCTAGAGTATTCAACACCATTTTTTCAACATCGAGATGTTAAATCTCCTTAGGTCAATCGCTCCCAAGACTCTTAGAGATTTTGGAAGGCACACTAGCCTGGTCCCATCTTAGTAGGTTGTAGGACTCTCCCGTCACACCAACCCCTTACCAGAGAAAGACCACCGAATCATATCAATCATCTCTATCACCCATGATTAGAAATATAAATAAGCTAAGGAGTATGACAGGAAGCACCACATTAAATTAGGCAGCCTCCCGTAGATAGGAACCGCCCTTGCCAACCATCCAAGCGGGTCTTGGTCCTCTACATGAGCTTCTCCCATTCTTCCTTGTTCAAAGTCCTCTTGCTCATCAGAATTCCTAGGCACTTCATTGGCAGGCTCGCTTCTTTGAAGTTCATAATCCTCGCAAAGGAGCTCCCGAGTTCCTCCTTTCTGCCTATAGGGGTGTGCATGAACCAAACCAAACCAATAAAACCGACTAAACCAAACCAAACCGACCAATTTTAATCGATTTTGACACACTCAATGGATCTGATCTGATTGGGTTTTTTAAAAACTGACATAATTGGATCGGTTGACGGATTTGTAAATTTAAAACCGATCTAAATCGAACCGAACCAATATATGTATATACATATAATATTTTATTAAATATACCATATGTCCTCATATACCTTTGCTACCAAAAACCTTTGCAAAACTGTAGGATGACTCAAATTCAGTCAAATATCTTATTTAGGTCTAATGATTTGATAACAATTATTATTTTTTAAGTTTGAACCATGTCCTAATAGAAGGGGTGAAAAAGTCCAATAAGAACATGGTCCAAAGCCTAAACCGACCATCCAACCCAATCCAAACCAACTTTAATTGGATTGGATTACAATCTTAGTTCGGTTTAGATCGGATTGAAAATCCTCAAAACCGATCAAGGTTGGATCAGTTTGGGTTTTGCCTAAATAGGTTGGTTTCGAACCTATGCACACCTCGATCTGCCTATGTAATATATATTGCTTTTGAAGAAGTTGATATTCAGTCCCAAAAAGTTCCATACCATAAAATAGAATCTTCATGGCCACCAACTGGAATAGGCAAGCCTCACAAAAAGGAAGTAAGTCTTTGGCATAGTGAAGGTTAGATGTGGTTCAACCTCTCCCCCTGATCCTCCTTAGAACCCCCTCCGCATTCGATCTCCTGATGAGAGCGTCGAACACAAGTTGGAGAGGTCCAACCGCTTCCTCCTTACCTCTTCATCTTGGTTGTGAACCAACGGGTTCTTGTCCCGGTGGTTCTTCCTCTCTCCTATGTTAGAGAGGTAGTTGTTCGACTCTCGGTATGGATACCGTGGAGCAAACTTTTTCTCAAGTTCATTGTGCCTTGTTTGCGTATGTAAATCTTGGTCGTTGATGTCATGTTTACAGGATTATGGAATTATTAAATAGTAGCTACTGTCTCCCCCATTTCGATCTCCGAACCTCTTTGAGCCCTTGCTCTAGCACTTTGTCCTCTGACATCTTGGCCGATCTAGTAATAATAAAAAGTGTGAGCCTTAAAGAATAAAGAGTCGGTAGAATGGAAACAACTTCATTTACAGTAGGTTAAGACTTTGAAATGTAAATGATACACAATGACAAAATGTTAACTAATTTTAATGTGACCGTTAGACCAAAGTGAGTCTTATGCCGTGAAAAGTAAAAGGGTACATAAATAACAATAAGTTGGTATTCGCTCATTTTCACATGTTTTAATTCTCTTTGGACTGTTCTCCTAGGCTTCGGATGATTCCAACTATTGCTACTCTTTTGCAATACTAATATGGGTTATTTTGACTTTGCCCCCCATATTTTGCCTTGAATTAGACTTTACCCCCCATATTTCATTAATTAGACATTACTCCCCAAAACTAACTATTCCGTCAGCTCACCATCTAAGAGAAAGGGTGAGCTGACGGAAAAGAAATAATGTTTTGGGGGGTGAGCTGACGGAACAGTTAGTATTTAGAGGTAAAGTCTAATTAATGAGAAGATGGGGGGTAAAGTCTAATTCAAGGTAAAATTTGGGGGACAAAGTAAAAATAACCCTACTAATATTGCACAATTATGGATGTTTAGTAGCAATTTTAATTATTTGCTAATAATTAAGGCTAATTAGTACTGACCGATGAAGAAAAAACTCCTCTGCTTAGTATGTTTGAGGACAACATCATCCTCAATATACCTGTAAAAAAAAATACCATCCCCAACGTAATATCTTCTCTAGGCTTCTCGTTGCCAAAAGGAGGTGAAGGGTATAAAGTCTCTACTCGCTTATATATGGAACTTGAAAAAGTCAAAAGCTTCATAGTATTGAGAATTAGGAGCCCTTTTTTCTTGGCTTAGGGATTTTTTGGGTGATCCTTTTTAGCCTTTGGTTGTTGGGGTTTCTTTTGATTGTGATGCTGTCTATTAGCCATTACTTGTAACTTCTTTTTTTGAAACTTTTTTTTTTTTTGGTATTTCAAAGGGGGAGTCACCGGACGTCCGGGAGGCGCCATAGCCTGGCGCAAGCAAGAAACCCCACTCGTTGGCGGTTAAAATCATCAGAAACCGCCACCCAACGGAAACAACCACGCGCCAACAAGGCGAACAATCAAACCCTAACTCTAGGGACAACAACACGCCGCCTCCGGCGACCACCAATCGCACACACCGGCGGAAGAAGCTCCCGACAACAAAGGGGAGAGAAAACAAACTGATTACAACACAACTAACAAAACAAAATAAAAAACGGCATACCATCTCCCGATCCAGTCGCCAAGCAAAGCAAAATCGGAGTCGTAGCCAACGGTGCCTCACCGTCGTCGACCCATCGCCGCCGCCGCACCGCTAGGATCCACTACCGACTAGGGGAGAGGTGTACTGAAATACCGGGGCCAGATCCAACCTCCCCACTGCACCTAGTGGAAGAGCCGGCCCTGACGCAAAGCAGAAGCTGTCAAACGAGCCGTGGGGGCGCCACTCGCCTCCGACGAGACGAGAACAAAAACACCGGCGAGAGAAGATGCCCCTATCTACAGAGATGAGAAAGAGGGACTGATCCTACCCCAAGAGCTAGCCAAATACACGGCCTGGCCTCCCCGAAGCCGCTGACAGCGGCGTCCGAGGAGGCCAAGAGAGGGGTGGGGAAACCCTAACCCTAGGGCGAAGAGGGGTCTAGGCGACTTAATAAACAGGTTGGGATCAAGGCCAAACCCCCTCCATCACAATCGGAGGCAATTCTCGAAATATTTTTTTTTATTAATTACCAATTATTCTAGTCGAATCGCTTGCTGATTGATTCTGACGGCCTTTTTTTTTTTGTCATCAATGTGGTGTGTCCCGATTGAATTGGTCCACCTCGGTCGGGATTGCCTCATGTTTCACTAAAGTTTGTCACTTCCAATGGTAACTGAAATGATAAAAGTTCATCCTAGAATCTCGTGTTGATGGGTCATAGGCTAGTTAATTGATCATAATAGTGATACTAATGAGCATTTTGAAAAATACATCTATTTGGCACCTCTTATTTTTGAGAAAATTGAAACTACTACATTTTGAGAAATGCTAATCAGCCCGAAGGTTTTCCCGATTTCGCCAGCCCGATTGACATGGCAACGTGTAACTGGTGGCTGAAATCCATTAGCGGCATTTAAGTCATTTACACCACCAGTTGCACATTGCCACATCAATCGGGCTGAGCGGAGTCGGGAAAACCTTCGGGCTGAATATCATTGCTCTTACATTTTTTAGGATCATTGCAACTCAAGCATGTAATTCTTTTTCGTGCATCCATAGTGAATTTAGGCTCGAATCCAGACCCGAGTGTTTGAATTCCACATTTCATATTGGGATACTAACATCGGCTTAGGGCATCTCCAACGAGCCCCTAGGTGTACTTCCCTATTTTAGGGGCTTCTAATTTTAGACAAAGTAGGGAGTGGAGATTAAAGAACACTCCGACGGCTGGGTTCCTAGGTGCCTTTCCCATAAGTAACTTTGTTCTGACATGTGGCATAATGGAAAATGACCAAAAACCCATGGCACCTCTTATAAATTACCAAACATTAAGCGGACGCTTCGGACAGCATGCAGCGCAAGGGCCAATCGAAAATGTGCACAAACCAGCATCGGCTGAATTTTTGGAACGACGGGGCATGTGCATCCTTATTGCGCTACTTCTTGCGCCAACGATAGTATTAGGAGCCGGTTGGAGCAGTTTTTCTCCAAACTGTTCACGATTATGGGAAAGGAGGAGACACCGAGGAGCCGGTTGGAGATGCTCTTAGACTTGTATAAAAAAAATAATTTGGATTTGGATATATATATATATATATATCCATATATGTCCTAGTCTCCTCTCCTTTCCTTTCCTTTTTTTTTTTTTTTTTTGAAGAGCTATCTCCTCTCTTGTGGTGTGATGGGCTAACAACCACCATCACCAGAGGCTCCCAAGTCAACCCCAGTTTGAATTGGATCATCTCATTGTTAGGGTTAGAAGGTCCAAGGGGGCACAATCATCCCTACCCCCACCACTGAAAAGCAGGCCTTTTGTTAGATAAAAATAATGGCATCCTGCCGACCAACAACACTGCACCATTCGCTATGCTGGCCGAAAAGGGGCGAGAGACCAAGATGGGATTTAGCTGGTCGCCGAGCACCCCTAAAGTGCTGCATTACTGCCCCCCCTCTGTGCTTGCTCTCATCCTCCTCCTCGCTTTGGTAGGCTTCTCGGGCTTCCGAGCATCTTCTCCTCCCCAGTGGAGGGGCGCTTTTCCCCTACTCTCCACGTTGATTGAATTCGAGGGGCGCACTTTTTTTTCTTTGGTAACCAGCTTACTTTAATATGTCAAAAGATTACATCATTGTTTAACCACCCAACAAGTGTAACGACATGGGTTACAATCCTTCTGGGCAAGCCTCATAATTTCTAAAGGAAAATCGGACGTCCAGACTCTGACAGATCCCGTGACCCGGGCATATTCAGCGAGCCAATCTGCTACTGAGTTTCCTTTGCGATGGATGTGAGATAACCGGACTCTCGCCGTAGACTGGAGCAGAGGTTTGCAATCACCAATGAGGGATGAGACAGTATCTGTTAGGGGTGCAACTCGGTTCGAGTTGGTTCGGGTTTGAGCCAAACGGAACCTACCCGAAAGTTATAGGTTCTACTATTTTCTAACCCGACCCAACCGAATTCTATATAAACCCGACCCGAACCAAATCGGGTTGGTTCGGATCGGTTCTTGGGTCTGATTTATACTAGGGGTGCAACTCGGGTCATATTGAAGCTATGAGGTGCAATGGGTCTGATTTAAACTAATGGCCGAGTTGAGCCACGGGGTGAAATGGGCCTGATTTAAACTAATGGCCTAGTTGAACCATGGGTCATATTGAAACTATGGGGTGCAATGGGTCTGATATAAACTAATGGCCTAGTTGAACCATGGGGTGCAATGGGTTTGATTTAAACTAATGGCCGAGTTGCACCCCTAGTTTAAATCAGATTCCTAATGGGTCTGATTTAGATCAAGTTCAGAATTGAGTTGCACCCCTAGTTTAAATCTTTCTTGTCTTCTTGGTGAAATGGGAAGCCATTAGCTTGTGGAAAGCGTCGGAACATATTTTAGTCGGACCCCATTTTAATCAGACCCGACGCAGTTTCACAGACTCGTCATACCATGTATAAGGATCCGGGTTGGGTTGGTTCAGGTTTACCCGAACCCTAAGCCAGAACCGACCCGATTTAGTCCGGTCAAGATATATCGGAACCGAACCAACCCGGATTTTAAAAATACCCGAACCAACCCGACCCATTTAGTTCGGGTTGGTTCGGTTCTCGGGTTTACTCGACCCAAGTTGCACCCCTAGTATCTGTAGCCACTTGGGAGAGTACACTTTGAGAGTCTCCTTCAATCCACAGTGCCTGCTCGGGGAACAACGTAGTGACTGAGAGAAGTCCCTCCCATAGTCCTCTTGACTCCACCAACTGCACAGAGGCCATGGTTAGAGAAACTGCACCCGCAATGAGAAGGGTCCCATTATGAATCTATGATCACGGATAACAATGGTCACACCCGCCGACATAGCCGTTTGATCCACTGGTCCATTAAAATTCAGTTTGTACTCATGTGAAGTTGGTGGAACCCATTAGACTGGGATCACCTCCACCTGATGTTGGATGTTGTGTTTATACAAGTCTACAAAAATCAAGTTAGCAGAGCAAAAAGAATTAAAATATGCTATTATCAAATCTAAAGTAGTGTGGATCGCCAGATTTGTCAGTTCAAATAAAGCCTTGTTCCTGGCTTTCCATATGTGCCACAATGAATATTTGAATAAGGCTTTGGCAGTCTTGTTATACTGCACCTTGATCTTGAGTATGGCTATACAGACGGCCGAACCCAGTGATAGAGGTGGGGATAGATGTCATACGAACCTTAGTTCTAATACATCTCCATAGATGGCTAACGCGATAGCAAAGAAAAAAGGTATGATCCAAAGTCTCATCATTTGTCAAGCATCAGGGGCAAAGCGGGGAGACAACCATCCCAATTTGACGGAGGTACAATCGAAATGGAAGGCGTAGATGAAAAGGCATCCGAAAAAACATCCGGATGCGGGGCCCCATAGGTGATTTCCAAAGAGAACGCCAGATCCCAGGTATTGATTCCGTCTGTGCAGGTTGACTCGAATGAGAAAGGTGATAGGCTATGGCCATGTTAAAATCTGTCGTCTGTTGAGGCCCCCATATGATAGAGGACCGAGGTTGATGCCGGAGGATCGGTATGTTACAAATCAAAGGCATCCATTCCGACGGGAAGATGGCCTGAGTTTCTGTATGCCAACCACGAGGGCCAAAGAGGTATGATACCACTTCATGTTGAGAAGCTAGGTTGGGATTATAGGTAAACACCATCCGAGAACGAGGGATTGAGAAGCACCATGGGGTCGACCATAGGTTGAATAATGCCCCTTCCCAGACCGGTTGCCGTATATGATTTTGAACAACATTCAGTCCCTCAAAGATAGCACGCCATGCCCACGAGCATTTGGTAGGTCGTGGCCACTGCCAAGGATCCTTGGTCACCTGATATTTACCTTTCACAAACGCAACTCATGGGTTGTTATAGTTTGATAAAACCTGAAAAACTTTCTTCCCCATTAAAGCTTGTCGAAACAAGCAAAGATGTCGAAAGCCCAAACCCCCCTTGCAACTTTGCGTGGCACACATCGGCCCAATTGACAAGGTGAAGCCTATTTTTGGTCACTCTTGGCCCAGAGGAAATGACGAAACTCTCATTCCAGTTAGTCAAGAATTCGATGGGGAATCCAAACAACACCCAGCTGGAACACCGGAAGGGATTGGAGAACTGATTGTAGCAATGTAACCCTGACCGAAAAAGACAAAAGATGAGATTTCTAGCTATCGATATGCCCTATAATACGACTAACAATAGGTGCCAGGTCAGAGGCTTGGATCCGTCGTCTTGATTTGCGTGTTCCCAGGTAAGTAAGGGGGCCAGAATGGGAAGACATCCCGAGAGATGCAAGAATAGCAGGGTGAATATTAAATTCAACCCCTGCTCCAAAGAACACAGCTGATTTTTGGAAGTTAAGTTTTTACCCCAAGAAACGATAATATTGACGGATGAGCATTTGAAGAAATGAAACATTGGAGGGGGACGCCTCAATGAATATTAAACTATTATCCGCATATGAAAGAATTTTAATGGAGCTAGCACTAGGGGAGGAGCGAACACCCCACCAAGTTCCATGTTGGATATGAGCTTTGATATTTCGAACCAGAACATCTAAAACTAAAATAAAAAGATATGGGGCCAAAGGGTTCCCCTGGCGTAGACCACGGGTAGAACTGAACCAAGACGTAGGGGAGTCATTGAGAAGGATGGAGAATCATGGGTTTTCAATATAGTCATTGATCCACTGGATCCAAATATGATGAAATCCGATTTTAGACATATCCTGATAGAGGAAATCCCAAGCCATCTGGTCATATGCATTTTCCATATCAAGCTTCAAGGCTAGAAAATCTTTATCGCACATGTCGACCTCCATAGAGTAGAGAGCTTCCTAGGCCAACAGAATATTATCAAAAATATTCCGACCCTGGATAAAGGCATATTGTTCTGGAGACACAAGTTAACCAGTGACAGACTTAAGATAATTCACAAGAAGTTTGGAGATAATCTTGTACAGGACCGTACAGAAACTAATAGGTCTAAATTATTCCGACCGGCGGGCTCCATAATTTTTAGAGATAAGAGTCACATAAGTGCACTTCCACGTGGCTGGCATATATCCTGTATTGAAAAAGGATTCGATGGCTGAACAAATATCATGCATGATGATACCCCAATTGTTAGTGAAGAATTCTATCGAGTACCCATCTGGCCCTGAAGCTTTATTACGTGGGAGGGAAAAAAATGGTACGTCGTATTTTCTTCCCTCGAAACTGGGCTGATGAGAAACCGATTATCGGTAGCCGTCACCACCGCCGCCTGTCTCCTCTTGCTCTTCTTCTTCTTCCTCCTCCTCCTTCTCCCCTCTATGATTGCCTTGCAGGACTTCTCATTTCCACAGAAGAGGAAATCATAATGCAACTTGTTCAGCAGAAGTAGCTTGGTGTGAGAGTGTTGAGGGGGTAAGGTAAGGTAAGGAAAGTGTCCTAGCCTAAAAGAGGAAGATAAAGGTTCAATGCATATTGAGCGCTTCCGGCAGACGTGTCGGTCGCTCCTGACCAACATGGTTGTTGGTTGCTCCTGACTGACATACATGGTTTGGTACATGTCAGTTGATCCCGACCGACATGGATCACACCATGTTGGATAGGAGAAACCGACAACATGTAGGTCGAGAGTGACCAACACGGTGTGCATATCAATATGTGTGGGATGATGTGGTGACACATCTGTCAATTCTTTATTTGTTAAGTTGGGGGTGCTAGTAATTTGTGGGGAGCAAATAGCTACACCCCTCCAAGAATCTATAGTTGTCTCTTATTTCTACACTAATTCGCATCTCAGGCGAGGCTCGGGAACCCAATGTAGCCTTCCATTAACCCGCAATGCACTTTGAACTATGGGACTGAAGGTGCTTAGTCCTGAAACCCGTAAGAAGGGCTGCCACATGGCACGCGTGGGGGCAATGGAAAGGGAGAGCAACTTCGATGTGAAGGCCTTACCGCATAGCAACGTGGGGATGCTTGTCAGGGTGTGCCATAGTGAGCATTGTTGTGGCCCCCACAAGGCAATTATCAGGGGCCAGCCGTATCGCGTGCGGTGATAGGTATCCCTATGGCTTTATGTTGTAGGACCTCCCCATCCAAATTTTTTCCATGGAAAGGGTGGTTATCTAGGCAGCGGAGGGTGCCACGTATAGACCATTTGCCTTATATTATAGTATAGATACAAGTGGAAAGAGAATCGTTAGTGTCAGTTTGATTAGTATAGTTCACTAGTATGAAACCCATGTTACATGTGGAAAGAGAGTTCTTGGTGACAATTTGAATAATATTAGTTTACTGAAATGAATTCCGTGATTAACATGGAGATAACTAGGGGTGTTCAATTATTTGTGCCCCAAAATTTGAAACCAAAAGGGCTACACGTCGGGTTATTTCGCGCATTAGCCACCACACGACATTAAGATGACCCAATAAGACTCCCTATGAGTTGGCATTTAATGAGAGGCAAAATCCATACATTTGTAATTAACTGGAGAATCCCAATCCTTCATCTAATCTTATGGATGGTCGGATTAGATTTCGGCTATTAGGGTTTTGGGGGTGTCCTAGTTTAGTTATAAATAGATGCCTCCACCATCTCTCTCTCTCTCTCTCTCTCTCTCTCTCTCTCTCTCTCTCTCTCTCTCTCGCTCTCTCCCTCCTTGTTTGGCTACAAGGAACTGGCTTTGTTTTCATCCTTGATCAAAGGAGAAACTCGGTACAGGTATCATGCAATCATCTATGGGAAGTATACGTTCATCACTTGTAAAATTCTTACACTATGACCTGAAGACCATTTACTTTGCAAGACTTACATAAATACTGACCAGATTAATAGATTCATGGTGGATTAAAAATGTGCCTCTCA
The DNA here is from genome assembly GCA_947650365.1 of Chamaelirium japonicum. Lineage (NCBI taxonomy): Eukaryota > Viridiplantae > Streptophyta > Magnoliopsida > Liliales > Melanthiaceae > Chamaelirium > Chamaelirium japonicum. Next base: position 32,654,034 of record OX393556.1, read on the forward strand.
TTTGGTTGTATAAGTTTGATTTGTTTGATTACTTCAAATTCTTGACAGGAGCGATAGGACTGTGCGAAGCGCTTGGATCTATGTCGATGGTGTTGTCATCCAACCTATTGATTGGGAGAACCAGTTTTTCATTGTTGAAAGTAAACATCTACCCCTGGAGTTTCTAAAGGAAAGGATCTGATTTGCCATAGGTACGAATCAGTTGTCTTGCACTCCTCCGGAGTAGCTTTGGTTGAGGCTTGTGCACACTGGAGCGGGGGGTAGGGGGCATCTCCTCTTTTTCACTATCCTCTGAAGTCGAGGCATCATCCTTAATTGAGGGACGATCGGCCTCTGCTGCTCCAATAATTCTCTCAGGGGGAAGGACTTGATGTGATAACTCCAATCCGAGTGTCTCTATCTGCTAGCACTGGATATTCTACCATAATGACTTTAGTGGCACCTCCCGAAGAGGTTTCTCCCATATCAACGGCCTGGGGAGAACCCGCCTATGTATCTACTATGCTTGCAAGAGCTGAAAATAGAGACCCACCTTGACTAATCCTGCTTGTGCTCGTATCCTTTAGGACAGATATGGAAGGAGCCTTAGGCACCCACTTAGTCCTAGTTGAGGGCCTTGATGGTAGAGTCGGCGTGATGACTATGCAATCTGAAGTAGTATGCCCAAACACCTTGCAAGAGGTACATTTTGATGGCTTCCATTCATACCTGAGTGGTTGGTTGATTGACACTAATTCCACCACCCCATCCACTCTACGCCTCTTTACCCGAACCTAAGTGGTATCTGGGAGGGAGTCATCCACCCCGATCTCGACACAACAACGTGTGAATGATATACGACATTGGGTTGTTGTTGACTGATCAACGTAAAGTGGTTTTGCCACTACGCTTGCAATCCTGCTAATGGAGCATCTCGACCAACATTCCACTGGAAAATCTGGCATTCGAATCCACACGAGAATTTTGTCGAACACGTCACGTTCATATTTCATGCCATTATGATATCGCTTTAGCACCACAAGATGCCCTTCAAAGTGCCAGAGCCCTCCTTCGAGGACCTTCAAGCAATCATCTTTAGAATTAAATTTGAAGATATAATGTCCATTTTCACGTGACAGCAGCTCCCTCGCTACTTTGGTCTTTCATACTTTTTTCATGATATCTTTGAATTTGAGAAAATATGACTTCCGCCCAAGAACGTACTCGATCAGAATATGTGCCCAACCCTGCAGATTTTGTTGAACTTTATCGGCAAAGTATATTGCAATACATACCTATCTTCAACCTCGGGTTCAATGTACTCCAAGGAAAGATTGGGATTTGCTGGAGTACCTCGGCATACAACATTTCAAGCTCTAGTTGATTTCTGAGTAGGTGCCTCCAAAATAATTGGTGTCTTGGAAGGCACTTAAAGATCTTCCTCCTCCTCTATGTGTTGGAGGGGTGGGATGTCATCATCCCCTGCCCCCAACCTCAGATCCTTGGTTAGGTGAAGCCATCAAGCTGAGACCCCGATCTAGATCTAGCCGCCGGACCCGATCCAGATCCAGATCTAGTACTATGGCCCCAGGCCTTCGATGCTACATCTCTTGAGAAAGCTCGATCCACATAATCCATTAGTGATAGGGGAGGGGGAGGGACGAAACCCTCCTCCCCACCATCTCCATCAACCGCCTCTATGGCTATCAAGCGGCCATAGGTGGGGGGAGGCCCCCTTAAGGAGTTCAACCTTAGCCAGCCTCTAGGGAGAGGGAGGAACCCCTGAGAAGGAAGGAGAGGGAGAGAGAGGCCGTGGATGGGGGAGAACCTGGAAGCCACTGGGGGTGGGGAGGGAAAACCCTAGTCACTGCTCGATTTTCTCGAAGTGGGGAGATGTTATTTTTGAAATGTTTAGGTGAAATGTTAATAACACATCCTAAGTTTATTAGTTTTTTTAGCAAGTTTAGTATCCTAGTAATTAACCAGTTGTTTCCTCTCAGTAGGTTGTAGGATTGAATCCCGGGTATGCCGTGTGGCTTATAAATAATGTGGTGCACCTATGGGTAAAAAACAAGGCTTGATTTTTGGCGAGGTAAAAAACTTTGCGCTCATGTGTTTGGCAAGCTTTGAACCGAGATCACTTTTGGTGCAGCTACACTTCAAGGTGCTGCTCTAATCGGACATGTATGTCCTCTTCAAAAAAAAATATTTTTACTAATTCTCCTTATTTTTTTAGGGCGTGACATCAAAAGAGTAGCATTTGCATTTCTCAGTTTTTTAGAATGTCTCAGTTTTAGAGTACATACTAGTACTAATCTCATGCAATGCACTGATGGTTGTGATGCTGCTCAATCAAACATTCAAACCGCACATCCAGCATCTAATCCCGCGCCCTTGCATGTTCAGAGAGAGAGAGAGAGAGAGAGAGAGAGAGAGAGAGAGAGACAGAGAGAGAGAGAGAGAGAGAGAGAGAGCATGTCTAATTATTAAAAAAATACTTAAAGTGGGGGAGAGAGATAGAGGAGGAAATAGATATATGGAAGTATTGAATTGCATGTGAGTAAATTCACTTGTCACTTTCATATCTATAAAGCCCATGGGAAGAATAGGAAGATATTGTTGTTGTAGCCGATCCCTTCACGAGGCCTGTGCAATGAAAAGACTTTGTCATGTGAAGAATCCTCGCCTGTAGACGAAGATCACCACCACAGAGAAGAACGAAACAATCACAAGTACAAAAACAATCATACATGATATCAGGCAATCGATGATTAATGGATTCACTATCAAGGGAAAACAAGAGTACATGTTTTTTTGTCCTCTAGCATTCCCTCTCATGCCCATAAAGATATACCCCAAAAGAGAAAAGATCTTGTAGCCCTTTTACCTCAAAGAACAAGAAAAAACCTTCTCCACCCAAACCCTAGATAGTTTTAGATGAGGTCACCTCACTTTATCTCAACGACGGCTAGCTACTATCTCAAAACCCTTAAAAAGCCTTTCAATCCTATCTAAGTTCAATATAGAAACCCCTATAAATAGTTATAAATTCATATACAAGTTGTATAATCTCGAGCCAAAACCAGTGCAAATCCACAAAAAACTACGTCAACCCACACTGCCAACTTATATTTCACCTGGGTGTCAGAATGTGTGTTGGACGAATTTCCTGGCAGCAGACCTCTTGATTCTGTCAGCCAGTTTGCTTGGGCGACCAGCCTAGCGCCCGGGTGAATTTCCTGTTCAAGGACTACTTCCACTCCTTCGACACTCTGTCTTTTACCATTCCTTCGCACATGAACATTAAATAATTGAATGACTTATTTCAAGCCAACATCCACAGCAATCTCCACCTTGGCATCAAACAATACATGAGCAATACCTTAAACATGAACTCCATCTATTGGAACAGTGAATCCACCTATTAATCATCGTCACCACTATTGCCCTGGTACCTGGAGTCTAATCGCCTAGTTTGGTGATTGCCTAAGTAGTCGGATTTCGCCACTAAAACCCACCTCCTAATCATCCTCATCCCTGAACAAGCTCTATCAGCACCCGTGCTCATCACTGAACACCGTTCATGTGCCACCGCTCTCCCAGTTAATTTGTATAGGCCTCCACCTAAGGCTTCCTTCATAATCATGGACGCTCCGTCCCATACCTCCACTACTCCACCACTTCAGGTGAACTTGCACCTGAGAAAATCTAGTCTAGAATAAACGACTAAATTTTCTCGCTACCCCGGAACATGACAGACATGTACTCACCCGTCAGATATCTCAAGTCGAATATCTTCAACTCCCATGATCATCATCCTACCATCATCGCACTCCACATACTTGTTGAATCATGCCATGTGCGAACAAAAATGATTTATGACCTCACTATCAATTATCCAATCCTGATCCGATGTAGTATCAGTGGTATCCTTTAGGAGCTCCCTATCATCGATTCTAACTGATAAGCAATAGCATCTGGATCTGTCATCCTCGATAGCTTTTTTGCAACCGGATGACCTCAAGCAATCTGGTCTTTCTCCACCTTTCCAATTGCACTTTGATTTCTAGTGTCCGGATCGATCGCATTTCCAGCAAGAGTCTTGCTTCTTCTTCTTCTTCACTGCCACATGCACCCTCAACAACTTGGCTTGGTTGTCAATACCCGCCTTGCTTGTCTCCCTCATCTATAATTCATTTGAGAGAAGCGTACCCATGACATTTTCTAACTTGACCGACTCATTTCCATAGAGCATTCCGATCTTTAGATGCTCCTAGGAATTAGGTAGTGATCCAAGAATAAGTAGCGCTTTATCTTTCTTCTTTATGTCTTCACCGATATTGAGTAACTTTGTCGTCATTTGATTAAAGACCGAGACAAGCTCCATGATCCCCGTAACTTTGTCGTGTTGTATATGCTCTCTAACTTCTCCCATAATTTTGCTATAGAAACCTCTATGGAGATATTTACCAACATGACCTTCATAAGATATATCCGAATCGTGTTCGCCGCCTTCAAATCAAACTTCGCCCACTCGTCTTCCTTTATCATGTCTGGCACGAAGCCCGTAAAAGCTTTTTGCAACCTGACCTAGATCAATGCATCTCTGACTTGTATTTGCCACAATCCAAAGTTGATTTAGTCATTGAACTTCTCGATCTCGAACTTCGTGTTCGACCCATGGATCGATATCTCCGATTTCTTCGCCTTCAACCTTGGTGCCTCATGAATCACCAACAAGAAGCTCTGATATCAATTGTTATTGTAGCCGATCCCTTCAAGAGGCTCATGCAACGGAAAGACTTCATTGTGCAAAAAATCCCCACTGGTAGATAAAGATCATCACCACCAAGAAGAACGAAACAATCACACATGATATCCGACAATTGACAATCAATGGATTCACTAGCAAGGGAAAACAAGAGTACACGTTTGTTTGTCCTCTATCATTCTCTCTCACCCCCACAAAAAGTTACCCTCAAAGAGAAGAGATCATGCAACCCTTTCATGCCAAAGAATAAGATAAAAAAGATTCTCCACCCAAACCCAAGATGGTTTAGATGAGATCCTCTCACTCTCCCTCGATGATGGCTACCCTCTTAAAACCCTAAAAAAGCCTTTCAATCCTATCTAGGTTCAACCTAGAAACCCTTGTAATCCTGAGCCAAAAACCCGTACAAATCCACAATGAACAGCCTCAAAAAATGCTGCCAGGTTGTATTTCGCTCGAGCGCCTGACTGGGTGCCCGGGGGTGAATTTCCTGGCAGCAGGTTTTGCTAGTCAGTTTGCCCGAGCCCCTGAACGTTGGATCGTTGAATGGTTTGTTTCAAGCTAACATCCACAACAGATATCCTTTTGAGGTTCTAAAAAAGCTTCCATCTTAATCATTAATGGGTATGTTTAATGGCAAGTATTTATTAATTCAAAATATCAGAAAACCTAGCTGCCACCCAGAGTTAATCCTTATCATGCTTATTATTATTATTATTATTTACATGATAGTTATGAAAAGAGGAGAAAAGAGGAGGCTGCCACGTCACACCAACGACTTCCTTTATAAGTATTTTATTTTATTTATAAATTTTAATATTTTACCAAATGTAATATATTATACTTTATTGTGTGGGATACAAATGCATGCATTATACTAGAGGCTGATTGGAGGGGCTGGAAAAGTGATTTCAAATGCTGTCCATAGGCTAGCAGTAATAAGGTGTTCGTCATTCTCCACCTCAACATTCCTTCTTGGGCGATCAATAGGAGGTAGCATTAGATTTTTAGTGCTACATGTACCCCTATCTTTTTAGTCAATGCTAGCTTTAAATCTTCTATTTGTAACAAATTAAGAGGCGCCACGTAACCCCCTCGGTTGTTGGAAAGAAGAGCGTGCGGAAATTCTGAGGCTATATAACCTCATGTTAAAGAGATAAGTGAAAGCCACAGCCATTCACTGTATACCGATCGGGACTGAATGTGATTCACTGTTTGGGAGGCTGGGTGTAACGGACGATGGTGATTCAGCCTTGGTTTTGACCTATTTGGCCCTTCGAGATTATAAACTCCGAGGACCAATTTTGCCCTGGTGGGTGAACATTATCCTTTCCTCTGAACTACGAGATGTGCCCTTAGAGGAAGGGTTGAGTGTGAGATGCACGGATCGATGATTCATGCGCAAGTGTGATCAGCAGCCAGACGATCAGAGGATAAGGCACTAGAGCAAGGGCTTAAAAAGATCCAGCCATCGAAACAGAAAGAAGACAGCATAGTTGCAATTTATTAAATTTTAAAATTATTATAGTTGATTAGGTGTTTGGTGTTTGACCTAAGCTATGCTTCTGTTTGAGATGGTACCCCATTATAAAAGAGAATCTATGGTGGACAACCTTCTCAAGTAGTATGACTTGATGGATTAAATAAAATATAGTTTTGTGTTTCTCTCTCCCATCTCTTTCTCTCTCTTTTGTGTAATTGGCACTGTGTTGTGTGCGGAGATGCCACCTGTCGGATTTCATTGTTTCCACGTGTCGAGTTTTATTGATAGTCCTCAAGAGCTTGTTAAAAAAAAATAGAACCACCGTTTGCTTGCCATTGAAAACTTTGCCTCATGGCCCAATGGCTTTGCAAATGGATATGTGGATAACAGTCTCTCTCTCTCTTAATCTGTGGATAACAGCCTCTCTCTCTCTCTCTCAGGACCTATTTGGATAGGATTCTGATTCTGGGATTCTAAGAGTTTTAAATCCTAAAATCCCAAAAAAAGACTCTGGAGTCCGGAACCTCGATTTTGGATTCTAGAAAAATTGTTCTCAGAAGTATATTTTGGGCTCTCTGTAAAAACACTTTTTAAGATCGGGTTGTATCCAAATAGATTTTTCATCTTTTTAAGGGATCCTAGGCTTCTAGAATCCTGGAATACTAGAACTGGAGCGTATCCAAACAGGCCGCAACTCTCTCTCTCTCTCTCTCTCTCTCTCTCTCTCTCTCTCTCTCTCTCTCTCTCTCTCTCTCTCTCTCTCTCTCTCTCTCTCTCTCTCTCTCTGTGTGTGTGTGTGTGTGTGTGTGTGTGTGTGTGTGTGTTGGGGAAGGGAATGAAAAGGAATCAAGTGGTGTGGTTATTCAAAAGTCCCACTCAACTACCTTGAATTCTCTTTTCTAGATAAAGAAAAAAATAGTGGAATTCTCCAACCACATTGGTCCATTTGGCATTTTTAGGGTGACATTTACAACCCCATATTAGTCGTTTTCATATTCTTGAAGTGGCATATAAAGTTTTAGTTAGACATTAGTGTTGTGGGAGTGACCAATGAACGAAATCGATTCACGTGCGAGAACAACTAAGACAACAATCACATAAATAAAGAAAAAAACTATCGCAGATGACAAACATGATTTAAGGCGGCGTCGGAGCACTCGGAAAGTTTTCACTATAGTCATCGAAGTGTTCGGAAAGTTTTTATTATGATCCGAGGCCCTCGCGTAGTGGAACACGACGAGCGTAGAAGCATCACAGTGGAGATGACCACCGACAAGACCGAGCAAGAAGGAATAAACAAACAAAACACCCAAGAAATTATGACAATGACCGATCGATGGATTTACTAGTATGGAAAAAACATGAGTACAATTACAATAATCTCTAACATCCACAAAGAGATACCCCCCTTTAGAGAATAGATCATGTAGCCCTATACATCGAAGAACACCGAAGAAAACCCTTCCAAGACCTTCCGCCTCCAACAGATTCCCTTCCCTCTTCCTTGGTGATGGCTATCTTCTAATCTCTCATTAGGATTACTCTTGTGCCACCATGATCTCTTAGGTTCGTCATAGGATCACCCTTTTATAACCTTACATTTGTATCCAACTAGGAGAAAAAGTCCCACGAGAAAACGCAGGCCAAAACGCGTCACCCGCGTGCTGCCAACTCAAGTCGTGCGCACGATTTGGGAAGGACGTGCGCACGATCTGGAAAGGTCGTGCGCACGATTAAACTGTGTCTTCTTGCCTGATAATTATATATGCCGATGCAAGTCAGTCCAGGTCGTGCGCACGACTATGCCTGGTTGATCCTTCTCCCATTGATACTCTGTCTTCTATCGTTTCTTCGTGCACGAACCTTGGAGTTTGTATGCAGCTTGTTTGGAGCCACATCTTTAATAATATCCATCTTGGCTTCATAACAAGATATGAGCACCCCCATGGATCGAACCTTCATCTCTTTGCATCGTAAATCCATCTCCTGATCGTCGTCGCCGCCTTTTGTCCCGCACCGGGAGCCCAATCACCAAACTTAGTGATTGCCCAAGTCTTTCGGCTTGGCCGATCTCCTGATCAACCTCATCCTTGAGCATGCTCCACCTGCACCCTTGTTCTTTATCGAATATCGTACATGTGTCGTTGCTCTTCAGGCTATCGCCATGATCTTGAAAGCTCCAACCGTCGCCTATCGACGACTCCACCATAAACCACAGCCCTTGATTCGCTTTGTGACGCTGCCCGCACCCATCGCTCCCAAGCCTTTGCCCGTTGGCCAACGCTCAACTATCTTCTGCATCCTGCTATACCACAGGTGTGCCCGCAGCTGAGCCCGCCGCCACCATGACCGTCGCTGCCTTTTTCTTGCCATCCGTCAATAGCCATCGCACTTCTAGATTACAGGTGTGCCCGTGGTCGTGCCTGCCGCTACCGCACCCATCAGCACCCATATCACCCATTGGCGATCTGCACCGGTGTCCGTCGGTACCTCCACCAGTCACTCATCGATAATCCACATCAGTCCGCTCGTCGATGGCTAAACACGATGTCGTCGGCGACTCTCGTGCCATCGAGGTGCTCCTCCTCGATCCAAGTACCCGCATGTACCGTACGTGCTATCACGACTTGCCGCCACGATCCATCAAACCAGGGAGTAGGTACCAAAACCGTACGCTCCTCCCAGCTAACACCTTCGGTATCTTGAACCGCCTCAAGGGAGGAGGTTCTTGACCGCAACCTCCCCCTCGAAGACTCCTCTGAAAAACTCGAACCACCTGGAGAACACTAGACCATGCCTCACCACATCATGCCCTTCGCTTAGGGTGCTAGCCGTCATTTCAACAAGCCTTCTGGGGAAAGAGGTGATATACCGCAACCTCGCTCCAGGCTTCTGGCTTCCTCCTTGAGTGTCGTGTGTCGTGTGTGCATCTTGGCCACCTTTCCTCGGTCTATCTTGCTCTACGCCATCGAACTAGAGCCTTCCCAGATCCCCAACAAAAAGCTTTGATATCAATTTGTTATGATCCGAGACCCTCGTGCGGTGAAACACGACGATCATAGAAGCACTATGATGGAGACGACCATCGACAAGACCGAGCAAGAAGGAATAAACAAGCAAAATACTCAAGAAGTTTCAGCAATGATCGATCGATGGATTTACTAGTATGGGAAAAACTTTAGTATAATTACAATCGTCTCTAACCAATCCCTCATACACCCACAAAGAGATACCCCCTTTAGAGAATAGATCCCGTAGCCCTACACCACAAAGAACACCGAAGAAAACCCTCCCGAGACCTTCCGCCTTCAACGGATTCCCTTCCCTCTTCCTTGGTGATGGCTACCTTCTAATCTCAAAGGGTTACTCTTGTGTCATCATGATTCCTTAGGTTCATCCTAGAATTACCCTTTTATAACCTTACATTCGTATCCGACTTGAAGAAGAAGTCCCACGAGAAAACGCAGGCAAAAACATGTCACCCGCATACTGCCAACTCAAGTCGTGCGCACGACCTGGGAAGGTCGTGCGCATGATCCAACTGTGTCTTCTCGCCCAACAATTATGACAGTGCCAGTCGTGCGCATGATTGTGCCTGGCTGATCCTTCTCCCCTTGGTACTCTGTCTTCCGCCGTTTCTTCGTACACGAACCTTGGATTTTGTATGCAGCTTGTTTGGAGCCACATCTTCAATAGTTTTCACTATAAAAGAGAGAAGCAAGATATAGAGTCGACACCTTCTTCTCCAAACAAAGCACTCACGTCCATTTCAAAGCCTCCTTCGACTCTGATCTTCACGTCTTGGAAGATCGCCGGCATGGTCTGTCACTTAGTGGAAGAACCCTAACCGTAAAAAAATCTTATGTTAACTCTTACTTGCAAAAGAACCCTAAAAAGATATTTATATGGCCCCTCCAAATAGCCTGCTAGAAATGGTAAATCAGTTGCAACCCATAGACATTGTGCGCATGATTGGTAGGTCATGCGCGCAATCGAGACGGCTAGAAAATCTTCGAGAAATATCGTGAGCACGATCGCCTTCATCGTGTGAACCACTTGTCTGCTTCTCCTATGTCCAGTGCCTGATGCGAGTCCTGAGCTCTAAGGAATGTGTGCATGATTTTCATCGTGCACACGACATATGCATTCTACATGACATGCCTGTCTCACAGAACCTTTGTAAACTTCACCCGAGCAAACTGTAATTTCGTCCAAGATCGTGCGCACGATTTCCCATCATGTGTGTGACCTGCCTAAGTCTTCTCGAAACGGGGATGGCCCTCTTGACACGGTGAAGAGGAGACTCCCAAATCATTATAATGCCATTCCAATGAGCTCCTGACAGAGCTCGAACATCTATCGGGTGATCACCTTGGTCATCATATCCACTGGATTCCTGTTCGTGTTCACCTTCAGAAGTTGTCACACTTTCTTCTCCAACTCATCATTGATCCAGTAGTAGTGCACGTTGGTGTGTTTGGTGTGCCCATGATAAGTTAGATTTTTGTTCAGCTCGATTGCACTCGACTATCATCCAACAAAGTTCCTTTCCTCCCTCAGTCATGACAATATACTCGGTCTTAGTCGATGATAATGCCATGCATTTCTAGATATTTGGCTGCCACAAAGAAACTCCCCTTGCAAACATAAATACGTACCCTGAACTCAACCTCCTATCGTACAGGTCTCCTACCTACTAATTCTTGTAGTGGAGGTAACTCATTATCTACTCCTTGCTCTATATTCCCGACCTGCTAATTTGCCATCAGTTCAATCTGCATCTTGTGTTTTTTCCACCTCTCTAATATGCACCGGTGGAAAAGTTACAAGAGTAAGATCCACAAAATCTGAGACGCTATTTTCTCTCTCTTGCTTTATTCCAATTTGAAATCCTCTGGTATTCATAGAACATCATGTCCTGGCTTCGAATAATTTTCTTGGACTTTGGATCATAAAGTCTGTAGCCAAACTTTTCATCGTTGTAACCAACGAAGATGTACGAGCTTGCTCTTGTATCTAGCGTCACCTAGGGCACCTTCAACGAGAAGAACGCCCTGCACCTATGGCACCTTCTCTATTAAGTAACCTCACCAAGAACCTCCCCTCTCAAGAAACAATATTTTTTTATCCCCAAAACAAAACCCTAGATCTCTTATATAGATGGGGCTAGGTATACAATAAATCTCCCCTTAAATATCAATCCAACGGTCAAAAATAGCACCATCCGAAATCGCCCTAGGTGCGCCTCCTGGCCTGAATTCACCCGGGCGACTCGGAGAGCTCGCTCAGGCGAAGTCGGCATCGTCTACCCCAGTACCTGGATCCAGTTCGCTTGGGCAAAGCGCACAGTTCGCCCGAGGGAATTTCTTTGGAGTTCTGGGACCTGGGGTGCGAGCAGATTTGCTCGTGTGAGACCTTTGTATTGCCCGGGTGAACTTGAGAGAGATTCTGCCGAAGCGACTTCTAACGAACCATCTTCAATGGTGTGAACATAGCAAAATCAGACAAGATTTCATGGCGCTTGGATTGTAGGGGGTGATAATGCCATGCATTTCATGGCACCTTCAACGAGAAGAACACCCTTCACCTATGGCACCTTCTCTATCAAGTAACCTCACCAAGTACCTCCCCTCTCAAGAAACAATATTTTTTTATCCCCAAAACAAAACCCTAGATCTCTTATATAGATGGGACTAGGTATACAATAGATCTCCGCTTAAATCTCAATCCAACGGTCGAAAATAACACCTTCCGAAATTGCCCTCGGTCCGCCTCTTGGCCTGAATTCACCCGGGGGACTCGGAGAGCTCGCTCAGGCGAAGTCGGCATCGTCTACCCCGGTACGACCTGGATCCAGTTCGCTTGGGCAAGGCACACAGTTCGCTCGGGGGAATTTCTTTGGAGTTCTGGGACCTGGGGTGCGAGCAGATTCACTCGTGTGAGACCTTTGTATTGCCCGGGTGAACTTGAGAGAGATTCTGCCGAAGCGACTTCTAACGAACCATCTTCAATGGTGTGAACATAGCAAAATCAGACAAGATTTCATGGCGCTTGGATTGTAGGGGGTGACTTTAATATTACCAGATTTGCCTCGGAGAGGTCGGGGAACTCAAGCTTCTTTCTTTAATGTACCTCTTTAGGCCATTCATCTGCTAGTATAGTCTTAGTGACCTACCTTTAGGGGGAGAATGTTCACTTGGTCTAACAATAGAAGTTTTGCTAGACTAGACAGATTCTTGATCTCTAACGAGTGGAAATAAAGGTCCTCATTATCCTCCCAGATAGCTCTTCCTTCTTTCCTGTCAAACCACTCCCCTTAGGTTCTTGACACCTTTTTAGGAGGCCGGAAGAAATCTATTTTCCGATTTGAGAAGATGTGGACCAAGCATGACAACTTCAACACCCTTGTGGTAGAATAGTGGACTTAGACTTCAACCTTGCACAACTCAGCTTTTAACCTAAATTAAAAATTCAAACACCTTATGTAACATCCGCCCCAAACACACAAGATATTGTCCGTTTTGCCCGTGCCCGCACGAGAACTTCCCAGGGTGGTCACCCATCCTGGTACCACTCTCGCCCGAGCATGCTTAACTACGGAGTTCTTACGAAATTTGTAGCGGCGCACGGTTTTAAAACGCGTCTTCTATGTTTGGGAGGGGAAATTATATAAGTAGCTCTGAATCTACTTCTCTCCAAACGATGTGGAGCTAACTCATGGCCTTGTACACCTCACCTCACCTCACCTCATCTCACCTCATCCATCTTGGCATTCCCGCCTCAGCAGTCTTGGCTCTTGTCACGCTATCTGAAGACCGATTTCTGGGGTGTGAGGTGAAAAAAGGAAAAGGGTTTTGGTTATGGTTACTTAACTATGCCAATTTAGGGTTCTCACTGGGCTCCTTCTACATTCACACACATGTAGATGAAAGAAGAGGGAGAAACAAAAGAGGATAGTTTGAAACTTGAAAATATTTTTTATTCCTTTTAGAACTAAAATTTATCAACAGGGAAAAAAAACATTATACCAGGCTCGACCTTTAAAAGGGATATCCTTTCAGTATATGCGACCTAATGGTGTCACTACATACTGATAGAATATCCTCTAAAGGAGCACGAGGCTCAAGCCTCCAACGGCGAGCCAAGTATCTCACCTGCTGTCGAACACTCGGTGCATCTATCTGGAGGTCCTATCTACTGGGCTTGTCAAATTAAGTCAATTCTTCTTCTAATATTCTTGTGGTGATCTAACCTAGGCTTGGGGCCTTGAGGAGAGGCCTACCCAAAAGATTCAGCTGGCACAGTACCCCTAATAAACTCATCATACTATCTAACTAATAAAAACTTATTCCATTCCAGTTGATTTCATCGAAAGAAAGAGACTACTGCTTAAATCAACATACTAGAATTAAGAAGAATAAGTTGCAACTCTAAACTCGATCCTGGACTCCTACTGCTGCTCCGATGCCTCCGCTCCTGCAGGAGAGTCTACTCGTGGGAATGAGTAGCCCCCAAAAATACATTTGGGAGATTAGCCAAATAAATGGCTAGTGACAAGCTAACAATTTTAATAATTAACAACGCTCAAATTTTTAGACAATTTATTGATTAACCTAATTGTCAAGCTACGTTCTCAATCACGTCCTATGTGTCCATGTAATTTCTACATTCACATGAAAATTCTACTGTCACTAGGTCATCGTGTGAATAGTCATACAATTCAAAATTTATAATCAAACAATTACACACTCAAACATGAACCCCGGATATTTTGTTCAACCTGCCCCCGGTCGGGCATTACTATCAGGCCTTTTATTTCGATGTAGAGGGCCAACTCTCTCGCCGTGCATCCACCAACTCCATGCACAATTCACCCAGATAATCATAAGCGGTTTCCCGTCTTTCACGGTGGAGCTCTATCACCCAACTTGCTTTACTATGGGGACTTCAACTCCCCGGGACAGGGTTGCTAGGCCAATCCCTACTCGAGGGCACCTCCAATTGGCTTTACCACAACCCTTGCCCGTAACCCCTAACCTACTTAACTTCGGCTGTACACGCAAGGTGGTTCACGGCCCTTGCGCGCACGGGGTCCCTACCCTCTAACCAGGTAGATTAACAATAATTAACATACCAAATGGCATTGACAGAACTAAACATTGTTTAATCATATTTAATGGATTACCCCGGGATTCGCACCCACTCACAACCCAGCATCATAGTTAAATATTAAAAAAAAACACTCTCGCCCAAAATCCATTTACTAGGGTTACCACGCTCCCCTCAGGAGGGTGGGCCCCAATAATTCTTTAATCCTTTGTTTATTCATTTTAAGGGCATTCCTATTTATGGTGTCCATGCAAACAATAAAATATTTTTTATAAAATTATTAACATTTTTATGCATGTGTCGCCGGACTCGCGATTCCTCATGCAAGGCGGGGTCCACTCGACCATATGCGACGACGCCCGGTGGGCCCGCATGCAGTGTTATGGACACCTACCCTTAATTTCTATATTGGTATTATTAATTATTAAAGAAAGTGAGCTGTGTCACCTGGAAGTGTGCTCGGGCTGATGCTGCTAAACGCCCTCTTCTCCGCCTCCGACTCGGTCCACGTGCTCACCAACTGCCAAATATATCAGCGGCCTATGGTCATTAAGTGCTACTTAAAATATTATCGGCTTAGGTCTGATTGACCGAGCCGAGAATTTATGCGTCATCGGACGCAGTCTATCGGCACACAAATCGATGTGCCTAAGGTAGCGTCATGGTTAGTCGGCGTTGCCGATGCAAATGATCATACTACGGCTCATATAAGCTATTATGCCTAAACGATCGCATTTGCTTCGATGCCGCTACTAGCGTGTTGTCGTGCTTTGAGTAGCCTTCAGCATCTTGACCATGGTGACACAGATCAGGTCAAGTCTAGGCAAGGTTTGGAGGTTTGATTCGTTATTTGCCCGAGAAATCATCTGGCTAAGGTACAAAAACACAATTACTACTATAATTAAAACGAGTCGCATGAGCCTGAGCTCGGATTGACGACCGCCATTACGTCTCACCTAGTTGAACTCAGGGACCGGCAAGGTTTCGTATAAGGGTCGCTGAGCGGCCCACCACCATTCATAGCACGATGATTCGTATGCCATATAAAAATGGATGTAATAATGGGGGCATCATCCGCAAACAATGGCCATAGATTGTCTGATCCAAACGACATGGTCGATGGGTTTTATGACCTCGATGATTGCGATTAAGCCATCTAGGATAGTTGGCATCGCTAACAACAATAGTCTTACTACGGTTCGATTATACCAATTTGAGTAGACGGTCGAAACCGCGTCGAGCACTACTACTAGTATGCCTTTGTGCTCTTTGGCATATAAAAAAAAAAAGGGTCGCCGAGCTGGTCTCAACAGGACCAAAGGGAAAACGAAAGGAGGGCTGACCTGTCGATTGGTTAGCATCTGCCGATTGCACAGCCGTCGGCTCGCCGGCTGGTGGCCATGGCTGCGATGAAGGCAAATGGAAACTAGGGATGGAGTTGGCCGGATCGTGCAACAAGGAGAAGAGAGAGAAGGGGGTTGGGTTTGGGATTAAAGAGAGATAAAGAGAGAGAAAAGATTAGGGGGTTGGGTTTGGGATTAAAGAGAGATAAAGACAGAGAAAGGATTAGGGGGTTGGGTTTGGGATTAAAGAGAGATAAAGAGAGAGAAAGAATTAGGGGGTTGGGTTTGGGATTAAAGAGAGATAAAGAGAGAGAAACGATTAAGGGGTTGGGTTTGGGATTAAAGAGAGATAAAGAGAGAGAAACAATTAAGGGGTTGGGTTTTGGGATTAAAGAGAGATAAAGAGAGAGAAACGATTAAGGGGTTGGGTTTGGGATTAAAGAGAGATAAAGAGAGAGAAACAATTAAGGGGTTGGGTTTGGGATTAAAGAGAGATAAAGAGAGAGAGGCTGGGTTCGGTTATAGATTTAGGTGTTTTTAATTTTTAATTTATTTTATTGTTATTATTATTATTATTATTTAACAAACAAGTATAGCTCGCAGTTGAGCATGGATCGCACTCGAGCTCGCATCGCACCATGACGGGCCGGTGCGCAAACCTTACTAGTCCGACAGACTCGCCTTAAAACCTGTTATTTTAATTAATTTATATTACTATCAAAAACATTCATGCATGCCTTGTTACACGTGCTCACATGCTCGTGTAACGATCACCATGCCTCCAGTGTCGCCTAGCGACCCGGACCTGGGCCCACTGTTCGGTCCAACTCATGTTTAAGCACACACCATCGACAACCATAACTGAGAAAACAAATCAATCAATTTAGTAACAATAAAATAATAATAAAACTGGGCTGCCCTGAAATCAAACGTACCGGGTATTACATCCTACCCACCTTATTAAAATTTTTGTTCCGAAAATTAACTAACACTAATCATCAAACAAAGAAGAGTATTGGGACCGCATCGCTGACTCGAACTCCCACGTAGCCTCCTCCTCACTACAGTGCTGCCACTGCACCTTCACCATTGGGATGGTCTTTGTACGAAGAACTCGATCCTCACTAGCCAAAATCCTGACCGGTCGCTCCTTATAGGATGCGTCTGAACTGAGGGTCAGATCCTGCCAATCTAACACGTGTGACGGATCTGGCTCATACCTCCGAAGCATCGACACATGAAAGACACCGTGGACGCTAGAGAGCTGCGGGGGCAGTGCCAAACGATATGCCACCTCGCCAACTCTCTCCAAAATCTCGAAGGGACCTATGAACCTCAGAGCCAACTTCCCTTTCTTCCCAAATCTGGTGATGCCTCGCCGAGGGGAAACCTTCAGGAAGACATGGTCTCCGACAGTAAACTCGAGCGGGCGTCGACGCACATCTGCGTAGCTCTTCTGTCGACTCTGCGCCGCTCTAAGTCGCTCTCTAATCAGCTGGATCTTCTCAGTCGTCTCCTGGACAAGCTCTGGCCCCAAGAGACTCCGCTCTCCTACCTCCGCCCAACAAAGGGGTGACCGACATGGCCTTCCGTACAAAGCCTCATAGGGGGCCATGCTGATGCTAGCTTGGTGACTATTGTTGTAGGCGAACTCCACAAGAGGTAGGTGCTCCTCCCAACTGCCTCCAAAATCTACTGTGCAAGCCCGCAACATATCCTCCAAAATCTGAATCGTCCTCTCTGACTGGCCATCCGTCTGTGGGTGAAATGTAGTGCTAAAACCGAGCTCCATCCCCAAAGCTGTCTGCAGGCTCTCCCAAAAGCGAGAAACAAACCGAGGATCTCGATCCGAGACAATGGAAACTGGAACTCCGTGTAGCTTGACAATTTCCCTCACATATAACTTCGCTCGGTCGATGGATGTCATCGTCGTCTGCACCGGAAGAAAATGCGCCGACTTCGTCAGTCGGTCCACGATCACCCAAACTGAGTCATGTTTGTTCCGGGTCAGAGGCAACCCCGAAACAAAGTCCATCGTGATGTGCTCCTATTTCCACTCAGCTACTGGAAGCGGCTGTAGCAATCCAGCCGGGCTTTGGTGCTCAGTCTTGACTTGCTGACAAGTCAAACATCTAGACACAAAGGCGGCCACGTCACGCTTTATGCCCTTCCACCAGAACTGTCTTCTCAAATCATGATACATCTTGGTGCCACCAGGGTGCACCGAGAATCTGGATCGATGCACCTCTGACAACACCTCCTCTCGAACCTCCTCATCAGCAGGGAGTCACAACCTCCTCCGAAACCTCAGACCTCCATCAGCATTGATCGACCAATCTGGGACAGACTTCCCATTGTCGCATCGCACTCTAATCTCCTCCAACTCAGAATCCAACCTTTGTGCTGTAATCACCTTCTGCAGTAGGCTGGGCTGCACTCGTATGGTGCGCAACACGGTATGAGAGGACTCTAATTGAACCCACAAATTAAAGCCTTCTATCGTGGCCAGAAAATCTTGTCGATCAGTTACCAATCTAGCAAGCTGACTACGGCACTTCTGGCTCAATGCATCTGCAACAACATTCGCTTTACCAGGATGGTAAAAGAGCGAATAGTTGAAGTCTTTTAAGACTTTGATCCACCTCCTCTGACGCATGTTCAGATATTTGACTCGCGATGTACCGCAGGCTCTTGTGATCACAATACATATCGAACTCCTCACCGTACAGGTAATGCCTCCAAATCTTCAAAGCAAAAACCACCGCAGCCAACTCCAAATCATGGGTGGGATAGTTCTTCTCGTGAGTCTTCAACTGCCTCGAGGCGTATGCAACCACCCTGCCATCTTGCATCAGAATTGCTCCAAACCCCATCAGAGAGGCATCGGTGAATACAACATATCCCTTACCACTGACCGGAATCGTAAGCACTGGGGTCGAAGTGAGACGCCGCTTCAACTCCCGGAAGGACTTCTCACAATCTTCCGACCACTCGAACCTGACACCCTTCTTTGTCAGACGGGTGAGAGGTGCTGCTAGACGAGAAAATCCCTCCATGAAACATCTATAATAGCCTGCTAGCCCCAAGAAACTCCTGATCTCGAATACATTTTTCGGCTGCTCCCAGTCCATCACGGCCTCTATCTTCGATGGATCCACGGAGATACCTTCCTGCGAGACAACATGTCTGAGAAATTTCACCTCCTGCATCCAAAACTCATACTTACTGAGCTTGACATACAGTTGGTGGTCTCTGAGGGTCTACAACACAGCACTCAGGTACTCCCGATAATCTCCCTCTGTCTTGGAGTAAATGAGGACATCGTCCACAAATACCACAACGAATCTGTCCAGGAACATGCTGAAGACTCGGTTCATCAGATCCATGAATGCTGCAGGAGCATTTGTTAGACCGAAGGGCATGACCAAAAACTCATAGCGCCCATATCGTGTCCGAAATGCCGTCTTCAGAATATCCTCCGCTCTCACAGCCAACTGGTGATATCCGGTCCTCAGGTCAATCTTCGAGAAATAACAAGCACTATTCAACTTATCAAAGAGGTCTTCGATTCACGGCAAAGGGTACTTGTTCTTGATCGTGATGCTATTCAGTTTGCGATAATCGATGCA
The DNA here is from genome assembly GCA_947650365.1 of Chamaelirium japonicum. NCBI lineage: Eukaryota > Viridiplantae > Streptophyta > Magnoliopsida > Liliales > Melanthiaceae > Chamaelirium > Chamaelirium japonicum. The sequence goes on from OX393556.1 coordinate 32,673,348, forward strand.
AAGCCTCTTCATCCCATCCTTCTTTTGAGCAAAAAGAACTTGGGCTCCCCAAGGAGATGTGCTGGGACGAATGAAGCCTTTATCGAGTAACTCCTCTAACTGGGTCTTCAGCTCCTTTAGCTCCGCGGGAGCTATCCTATATGGAGCAACCGAGATCGATGCTGCTCCAGGTGCCAAATCTATAGCAAACTCAACCTCTCGAGGTGGAGGCAAGCCTGGAAGCTCATCTGGGAAGACATCCGGAAACTCACGAACCATCGGTGGTAGCACTACTGGGTTCCCATCTTTATCTCTACTCGGTAGCTGTGCTAGTAAACTGAGGGTTATCTGTTGCAGCGGTACCGGGTACAAGATCTTCTGCTTGTCTCCCAAGAAGTAAAAAGTCTCGCTCCCCGGAGGTGAGAATGTGACCTTCTTAGTAAAGCAATCAAGGGTAACGTGATAGGCTGATATCCAATCCATCCCAAGCAATACGTTCACTCCTCCTAAGTCCAGAATGATGAGGTTTGTCGAGAGCTCTCTGTCTCCAATATGAATGATGCAGTCCCGGCAGATTCGGTCCACATCGGTACTTACCCCGAGCGGTGAAAACACCGACAGAGTATGACCCAATGGAACCGACTCCAGTCCCAAAGTCTTTACAAAACTAGGGACGATATAGGAGTGAGTATACCCACTATCGAAATGAACGAAAGCAAGGGTCGAAAAGACAGGAAGGGTACCTAGCGTTATCGAAAACACGTAAGAAACTAATCTAGCTACCGGTTGCTACAAGTTCTAATGAGTCAAAACTAATAGCAAAGACAACTACACCAATACGTCTACGAATTGAAATTCTAAGATCAGGATTACCGTCAATCGCTCCCCCAGAAGCCTCTGGGTCTTGACCAACTAGCATGTACGTCCTTCCCTGAGCCTGGTTGCCTCCTCCGCCCTGACGGGGGAAAGGCCTCTGCTGCTGTGGCTGGGGAGGACGTTGCTGCTGCTGAGCTCTCTGTGGAGGCCTCTGCTGCTGCACAGGTGGTGGCAGCAGAGCAGGCCTCTGGGGTGGAGCTGGTAGGAGTGGCTGTCGACGAAGCTGTGGGCAGTTCCACTTCAGATGCTCCAACGAACCGCACTGAAAACATCCACGCCGCGGCGGTCCAAGAGCTGGAGGACCACGAAAGTTCTGAGGCTGGCGCGACGGGGGTCGAGTCTCCATAGGCCTAAACCTCTTCTGAGTCGGTGGACCGTTGCGACTGCTGCTACTCCACTTCTCCATGATAGCGCGGGACTCCTTCAACTCCTGCTCCACTGCCAGGGACCGGTTGACCAACTCCTAATAAGATTGCCCCAAGAAAGGGGTAACCCTGCCTCTGATCGCTGGATTCAAGCCATGCTCAAAGCGCAAGGCCCTCCAGCCGTCGGTCGCTACCTGGTGTGGAGCATACCTCGCAAGCTCCGAGAACTTGGCCTCATACTGTGTCACAGTACGAGATCCCTGATAGAGTGCCAGAAACTCCATCTCCATCCGGTTCTGCACAGTAACCGGAAAGAACTTCTTTCGAAAGAGTTCCTCGAACTCCTGCCACGTAATCGCTCCTCGATCTGCTGCTCTAGTGCGCTGGATTGTCTGCCACCAGAAGTCTGCCTCAGCCTCAAACTGGTACGAGGCGAAGGTCACTCTCCTATCGTCGGTGATGCCCAACGCATTCAGTATCTTCTCAGTCTGCTGGAACCATCGATCGGCCTCTATGGGGTCTGGCTCGCCCTTGAAGCTCGGTGGTCCCATCACCTTGAAGTTTTTCAGCAATTTCCCTTGCCGCTCGCCCTCAGCCTGCTGACGAGCCTGGGCTTGGGCAAGAGCAGCCTGTGCTAGCTCAGCCTGCTGCTGAGCAGCCGTTTGTTGCTGTGCAACAGCAGCCTGCTGCTGCTGGACCATGGTGGCCATCCCCTGGAGCATTTCCATCATCCTTGTCGTGCTATCAGATGCAGAGGACGATCCTGCTCCGTTGCTCGTACCATTTCCACTCCTAGTACCCGCCATCTGAAAAGAAAAGATAGTCCTAACGTCAACTATCTACTAACCAACTATTTAGACTCTAGACTTAGACTCCTAATCCTAGAAACTAACCCCTAGGAACATATCCATAGGCTCTGATACCAGCTGTCACGCCCCAAAAATCTGAAGACCGATTCCTAGGGTGTGAGGTGAAAAAAGAAAGAGGGTTTTGGTTATGGTTACTTAACTATGCCAATTTAGGGTTCTCACTGGGCTCTACATTCACACACATGTAGATGAAAGAAGAGGGAGAAACAAAAGAGGATAGTTTGAAACTTTAAAATATTTTTTATTCCTTTTAGAACTAAAATTTATCAACAGGGAAAAAAAAACATTATTCGAGGCTCGACCTTTAAAAGGGATATCCTTTCAGTACATGCGACCTAATGGTGTCACTACATACTGACAGAATATCCTCTAAAGGAGCACGAGGCTCAAGCCTCCAACAACGAGCCAAGTATCTCACCCGCTGCCGAACACTCGGTGCATCTTATATTCTTATGGTGATCTAACCTAGGCTTGGGGCCTTGAGGAGAGGCCTACCCAAAAGATTCAGCTGTCACAGTACCCCTAACAAACTCATCATACTATCTAACTAATAAAAACTTATTCCATTCCAGTTGATTTCATCGAAAGAAAGAGACTACTACTTAAATCAATATACTAGAATTAAGAAGAATAAGTTGCAACTCTAAACTCGATCCTGGACTCCTACTGCTGCTCCGATGCCTCCACTCCTGCAGGAGAGTCTACTCGTGGGAATGAGTAGCCCCCAAAAATACATTTGGGAGATTAGCCAAATAAATGGCTAGTGACAAGCTAACAATTTTAATAATTAACAACGCTCAAATTTTTAGACAATTTATTGATTAGCCTAATTGTCAAGCTACGTTCTCAATCACGTCCTATGTGTCCATGTAATTTCTACATTCACATGCAAATCCTACTGTCATTAGGTCATCGTGTGAATAGTCATACAATTCAAAATTTATAATCAAACAATTACACACTCAAACATGAACCCCGGATATTTTGTTCAATCTGCCCCCGGTCGGGCATTACTATCGGGCCTTTTATTTCGATATAGAGGGCCAACTCTCTCACCGTGCATCCACCAACTCCATGCACAATTCACCCAGATGATCATAAGGGGTTTCCCGTCTTTCACGGTGGAGCTCTACCGCCCAACTTGCTTTACTATGGAGACTTCAACTCCCCGGGACAGGGTTGCTAGGCCAATCCCTACTCGAGGGCACCTCCAATTGGCTTTACCACAACCCTTGCCCGTGACCCCTAACCTACTTAACTTCGGTTGTACGCGCAAGGTGGTTCACGGCCCTTGCGCGCACGGGGTCCCTACCCTCTAACCAGGTAGATTAACAATAATTAACATACCAAATGGCATTGACAGAACTAAATATTGTTTAATCATATTCAATGGATTACCCCGGGATTCGCACCTACTCACAACCCAGCATCATAATTAAATATAAAAAAAAAACACTCTCGCCCAAAATCCATTTACTAGGGTTACCACGCTCCCCTCAGGATGGTGGGCCCCAATAATTCTTTAATCCTTTGTTTATTCATTTTAAGGGCATTCCTATCTATGGTGTCCATGCAAACAATAGAATATTTATTATAAAATTATTAACATTTTTATGCATGCGTCGCCGGACTCGCGATTCCGCATGCAAGGCGGGGTCCACTCGACCACATGCGACGACGCCCGGTGGGTCCGCATGCAGTGTTATGGACACCTACCCTTAATTTCTATATTGGTATTATTAATTATTAAAGAAAGTATGCTGTGTCACCTGGAAGTGTGCTCGGGCTAATGCTGCTAAGCGCCCTTTGCTCCGCCTCCGACTCGGTCCATGTGCTCACCAACTACCAAATATACCAGCGGCCTATGGTCATTAAGTGCTACTTAAAATATTACCGACTTAGGTCTGATTGGCCGAGTAGATAATTTATGTGTCATCGGACGTAGTCTATCGGTACGCAAATCGATGTGCCTAAGGTAGCGTCATGGTTAGTCGGCGTTGCCGATGCAAAGAATCATACTACGGCTCATATAAGCTATTATGCCTAAACGATCGCATTTGCGTCGATACCGCTACTAGCGTGCTGTCGTGCTTTGAGGAGCCTTCAGCATCTTGACCATGGTGACACAGATCAGGTCAAGTCTAGGCAAGGTTTGGAGGTTTGATTCGTTATTTGCCCGAGAAATCATCTGGCTAAGGTACAAAAACACAGTTACTACTATAATTAAAACGAGTCGCACGAGCCTGAGCTCGGATTGACGACCACCGTTACGTCTCACCTAGTTGAACTCAGGGACCGGCAAGGTTTCGTATAAGGGTCGCTGAGCGGCCCACCACCATTCATAGCATGATGATTCGTATGCCATATAAAAATGGATGTAATAATAGGGGCATCATCCGCAAACAATGGCCATAGATTGTCTCACCCAAACGACATGGTCGAAGGGTTTTATGACCTCGATGATTGCGATTAAGCCATTTAGGATAGTTGGTATCGCTAACAACAATAGTCTTACTACGGTTCGATTATACCAATTTGAGTAGACGGTCGAAACTGCGTCGAGCACTACTACTAGTATGCCTTTGTGCTCTTTGGCATATATAAAAAAAAAAGGGTCGCCGAGCTGGTCTCAACAGGACCAAAGGGAAAACGAAAGGGGGGCTGACCTGTCGATTGGTTAGCATCTGCCGATTGCACAGCCGTTGGCCCGTCGGCCGGTGGCCATGGCTGCGATAAAGGCGAATGGAAACTAGTGATGGAGTTAGCCGGATCGTGCAACAAGGAGAAGAGAGAGAAGGGGGTTGGGTTTGGGATTAAAGAGCGATAAAGAGAGAGAAACGATTAGGGGGTTGGGTTTGGGATTAAAGAGAGATAAAGAGAGAGAAACAATTAAGGGGTTGGGTTTGGGATTAAAGAGAGATAAAGAGAGAGAAAGGATTAGGGGGTTGGGTTTGGGATTAAAGAGAGATAAAGAGAGAGAAACGATTAAGGGGTTGGGTTTGGGATTAAAGAGAGATAAAGAGAGAAACAATTAAGGGGTTGGGTTTTGGGATTAAAGAGAGATAAAGAGAGAGAAACGATTAAGGGGTTGGGTTTGGGATTAAAGAGAGAGAAACAATTAAGGGGTTGGGTTTGGGATTAAAGAGAGATAAAGAGAGAGAGAGAGAGAGAGAGAGAGAGAGAGGCTGGGTTCGGTTATAGATTTAGGTGTTTTTAATTTTTAATTTATTTTATTATTATTATTTTTTTTTTAACAAACAAGTATAGCTCGCAGTTGAGCATGGATCGCACTCGAGCTCGCATCGCACCATGACGGGCCGGTGCGCAAACCTTACGAGTCCGACAGACTCGCCTTAAAACCTGTTATTTTAATTAATTTATATTACTATCAAAAACATTCATGCATGCCTTGTTACACGTGCTCGCATGCTCGTGTAACGATCACCATGCCTCCAGTGTCGCCTAGCGACCCGGACCCGGGCCCACTGTCCAGTCCAACTCATGTTTAAGCACACACCATCGACAACCATAACTGAGAAAACAAATCAATCAATTTAGTAATAATAAAATAATAATAAAACTGGGCTGCCCTGAAATCAAACGTACCGGGTATTACAGCTCTTGGCTATTGACTTATTGGATCTTGGTCGTCACAATCCACCCCCCTTAGGGCTACACGTCCTCGTGTAGGGTTAGACCCCTCCATCCCGAGGAGAACCGGCTCTGATACCATTTTGTAACATCCTTCCCAAACACACAAGATATTGTCCGCTTTGCCTGTGCCCGCACGAGAACTTCCTAGGGTGGTCACCCATCCTGGTACCACTCTCACCCGAGCACCCTTAACTACGGAGTTCTTACGAAATCCATAGCGGCGCACAGTTTTAAAACCCGTCTTCTATGTTTGGGAGGGAAAATTATATACGTAGCTCTGAATCTCCTTCTCTCCAGGCGATGTGGGGCTAACTCATGGCCTTGTACACCTCACCTCACCTCACCTCATCCATCTTGGCATTCCCGCCTCAGGAGTCTTGGCTCTTGGCTATTGGCTTATTGGATCTTGGTCGTCACACCTTAGGAGGTTCATGAAAGTTTGGTCTCATTCCTCCTTTAGGAACATAATAAGAAAGAAAGCTACAATTATCGAAGGTATAAACCTTTTGAAAGTGACAACTAAGTTTGATCAATTGTCAGTCAAGGAGGCTATTCGATCAACTCAATTCACTGAAGTGTTATCTCCACTAAATCTTAATCAAGTAAGTGATAATGTAGAAGTAGAGGTCTTTGGAGAAGTTGGTGAAATTGGGGACTCTAATTCTTTCTATTTCCATAGCATTGCCAATGATAGGAGAATAAAGACTTTATCTCAATCTATTGGGAACGACCTTTGTATTTCGTACGACTCCATTATTTGAAATTCAAATACTTACTCCAAATATATGTTTTATAGGGTAGCGGAGGTCAATCTGGATTTAAATTGCTATAACCTTTCTTTTAGGACGATGGCACAGATCCTTCCATGATCTCTAAACCTTTCTCCAAATAGGAATTCAAGAAAGCAGTTTTTAGCATGGAGGCGGATGGTTTCCCAAGACTGGATGGCTTCCCGAACATTTTCTTCTAACACTATTGGAATGTGATTAATGAGGATGTATGCATTTTCCTTCAAGTCTTGTTTGAATTGAAGGTTTCTATTCAGAATATGAATTTCACTTTATTATTTTACTTCTGAAAAAATAAGGAGCTTCCTCGATCACAGATTTCATGCCAATAAGTTTATCAAATTGCATTTATAAGATCATGAAATCTTATATCTATATGTTTATCTTCAATCATGGATATAATCATTAGCCTACCATAATCGTCTTTTATCAAATGAAGGAATATTCTGGATAGTGGCCCTAAGCTGAAGTTATTTTCCATCTTATGGAGTCTGGTATAAAAGGAGTCCTCCTCAAGCTTGATTTTGAGAAAGTTTTTGACAATATTGATTGACGTTTTCTCATAACGACTCTGGAGATGAAAGGGTTCATGGTTAATTGGCTGTGTTAGATTGGTGATTGCCTTTCATCGTCGAAATTATCTTGCCTTACAAATAATACAAGCTCTTGAATTCACACTTTAAAATGAAGAGGTGTGTGAAGCAAGGGTACCCTCTTACCCTTCATATCTTTATTATAGTGGTGGACATGTTGGAATCTATCATCAAGAAGACTGAATTTAACAATCTAATCAGTGGTATAGGCAGTGCAGTTTGGCATTGTAGATACATGGAAATTATGCCCCATTTAGCAAAATCCTGTGAAACCTGATGTGGATTAAAGGCGATCTACAAGAACCTGTCATCGGTTTGTCCAATCGTAGATCAGAAGTGACCAGCAGAGGGTAGCAATATAATCTGAGGCTAAGATGACATCAAAGCGCTAGATAGCAGAAGCTAGATGACGTCATCTAAGATAGGTGTTACGGTAGAAGATAATTATATAGTCTGAGGGTCAAGTAGCCTCATCTTGCACAATAGCTGAAGATAAGTGCCGTCATCCAAGGCGTACATCATGGCAGAAGGTAGCTCCTTCCTTCTTTGTGCTATGAACGACCGAGCTCTTGCGAAAGATAACCTCAGCTTAGAGGCATATCATTAAATTAATCTTGGGAAGAATGCACATGTTGAGCTAGTGCATAAAGGCCCTCAAGGCTGAGGGTATAGCCCCTTTTATTGTGCTCCACATGGTTTAATACTCTTACCCTCAGTATATCCCATATCCTCGATCTAAATATGGGTCTGGAGAAGTCCTTTAAAGCTCTACAAATTCAGAGAGTCACGGTATGATCTGAGGATAAGATGACCTCAGCCCGCCTAATGGTAGAGGATAGATGATATCATCTGAGGCAAAAGATAGCCCCCCTCCTCTTTTATGCTCTGAATGTCCGAGCATTAGTAAAAGGTAACCTTAGATCAGAGGCATACCGCCTTTTCAATCTTGAGAAAGATGCCTAACAAAGGCACAAGGGTCCCCAAGGCTGAGGATGTACTGCCTTTTATCATGCTCCACATAGTTCAACATTCTTATCCTCAGCTTACTCTATGATCATAGTTTGAAAATAGATCTATAGTTGTCCTTGAGCCCAGTAAATCATGGGGGTAACGAACATAATAACCTCCCTAGCTAACGTCTTTGTGGGGGCCCGATTGGACATTCTGTTACAAGGTTATTACATTGGCGACCAACATATATACCTGCCACTTAAGAATGTCAGCTCATTTACAGCTGTTAACAACTCATTGATAGTTGGCATGACACGTCAGCATGGCAATCGCTCTCGTGCCCTCACCTGTCGAGTCCTATTAATAAGAGATGACCCTTGTTGCCCAGGTACACTCTCTGGTGGACTAAACTTTTATCTTTGAGTGTATGAGAAAGAGAGAGGAATCTTTGGCCTGACTTGAGCGTCAGAGGAGGGATCTGGGAACGATCACCCCCAGTTTTCCCTTTCTTTGCTTGTGTTTTTGTAGGATTGGAGCATCTAATCATCTACAGATCGATTCCCACCCGGCCTCCACAGGTATGTCTCTAATCTTTATTTTGCAGATGACATGATACTTTTTTGCTAAGTTGATATCTTCAGATAATTATGATGAAGACCATTCTTTGTGTTTTTGAGGCGGTTTTAGGTCTCAAGATTAGTTTCAATAAAAGCTTGTTATTCTACATTGAGGAATATCCAGATAGAGGAAAAAGACTTGCATCTTGTTTAAATTGTAAAGCAGAAGGTTTCCCAACGAAGTAATTGGGAATATCCATCAATGATTAGAGACCAAGGAAGCAAGACTGGGTTCCTTTGATTGATAGGATCGAGATGAAACGGTTAGGATGGAAAAGTCAGTGTCTATCAATTATAGGGGGAGATTGACCCTTATTAATTATGTTTTAACCTCTATTTCAATTTATATGATGACTTTCTATTACTTATCGTCGTGGGTTGTCAAGAAGATTGATCAAATTCACAGGAGCTTTTTGTGGAAAGGAGTTGATAGTTCTTCGAGTTCTTACCACCATATGAAGTGGGAGTAAGTCTATACGCCAAGATTGAGCAAGGGTTTATGGGTACATAACTTAAGGGACTTTAATATGGCTCTACTTGAAAAATGGTGGTAGAGACTATAGCAATCAAATGAAAGGAGATCATGTGTAATAGATACTTCAAAATAATTTTTCCTAGGCAAGTCAGGAGTTGGATCTCAAGTAGATTGTCCACCATCTAGTGTGGAATTGTCAAGGTCAGGCAGGCGTTTAAATTAGGGAGCAAATTTGTTATTGGGAATAGTAGGCATAACAAGTTCTGGAAGGATACTTGGGTGGGGGATAATCTGCTTCCTGTTTCCAGAAATTTACGAGAGGGTGGCTAATAAAGGTACATCAATAAGAACGCAAACGTATATCCAAGTGGCCAACACTAGATGGAGAATTTTCTTATCGATCTTCCAACCTGCCTAAACACCCAGTTCCTAGGATGAAGAATTTAAAGACAATTCCGGATTCCTTCTCGTTATCAGAGGCACCTAAACAGCTGAAGTGGAGGCTGACCTTTTCAACTAACTTTATAGTAAACTCCTTCTATAGATGGCTTAATATGGATACTTCTCATTGCCTGACAGCTAGGTATCTATGGAAGATAAAAACCCCTCTTAAAATGATGATATTTTTTACAGTAGCCAATGTCAACTTGCAGAAAAGAAGTCATCTGAATCTCGCTTATATGTTTTGCTCTTTTTGCAAACTGTCAAGAGGAGACCATCAATCATCTTCTCCTACATTGTTCTTTTTATCGGTTAGGATAATATCAAGTCCAGATTCAGCATTTCTTCGCATCCTTCGAGTCTTCTTCCTCTATGGAGTCTTGGCATATGAGAAGAGTTTTGGTTGAGCTAAGAAAAATATAGAACATCTTATGTACTGCGATATGCTAGAACCTTTGACTGGAACGGAATTTAAGGATTTTCAACAACAAATGGAGTGATTATGAGGCAATTACTATCATTATTCTTAATCTAGTGAGACTGTGGTCTTCTGCTTTGTCAGACAACTTGAAAGAGGGATTTTATCTTTTTGTGGACAAAGTCGCCAGACTATTTTTTTTTTTTTCATTACAGCTTTGTACTTCTAATTCTCTATTCAATAAACATGTAGGGGTTCATGCCAAATCCCTCCTCCACACAAGAGGAATTTCTCAAAAATAAAAAGGGCAAAGTATCATATTTAGTGCATGTATGTGTTACTTAAACAAGTAGCAACAATCCACTTGCTGCACTAATTAGTTGCATGTGATCGTTTATTTTCTCATTTGCTTTTTATTCATGGCTACAACTTTAAACTATTTAAACTATGGCGCATAATGGGATCTCGATTGGTGAAAGTTTGATTTATATATTAAGTTAACCCAATTATTTGTCTAAAACATTGTCTCCATATATTCGTCTTAGGGTTTCTCCTCTCAAGATCTCACAAAATTTTTCAACCCTCGAAACACCCTTAATATATTCGTCTTAGGTTTCTCCTCCTCTCAAGAATGTGGCAGCTAGCTAGACTTTTTTTTTGAGAAATCCCTCAGAAAGGTTGAGGGGAGGTTCGACCTGGACCCCTACCTGCTTATTATTAAGAAGAAAGAGGGAGAGAATTACAGCTCAGGGATTGCAAGTACAAATGTGCAGCAGAAAAGCCTTCGCTCCCTCTGACGCGTAATACGCCCAGAGATGGATCAGCGACTTCATCGAGATGATCGTTCGGTCCACCAGCAAGGAGCGGCTCTCGAAAGTCCTCAGATTCCGCTCCAGCCATATGGACCACGAGATCCCTATGGCTTGCAAGTCCCAAGCTCGTCTGTCCCGACCTTTGAAGCGCCTGCGACGCCAACGACTCCACAGTTCAGCAGCTAGCTAGACTTGAAGGTGGTATCATATAAACTAAGTAGTTTTAAAGCATGGATTAGTGTTTTTGAAGTATTAATTAGCATTCAAAAAATCCTTAGAACTTCTAAACTCTTTGAGTGATCTTTAGAAATTTGAGCATATAAATATTCTATCATATTTTATTCATGTGGAGGGGCGTGCCACACGTGGTCATATGTCATACCACATGGACTGAGGCTTCAGGTGGAGTTGGGCTTACAAAATGATTCTATAGAATATGCTTTCTATTGCCACTTAAAAAATGAACCACTAGGAGGGCAATTATAAAATGAACCATTGAAGGGGCAATTGTGGGAACAAAGGATCAATCCATATACATCCTTTTACATGAGTTTTCATTTTACCCTTCATCTTATATATTAATCCATACCTAATGTTTTAAATACTATGTCATGAAAACAAATACAAGGACTAGGACCGTAATATGCCATTTTTGCCCTTTCCATTCTATCCCTGTACAAATCACAAATACCATCCAAGAATATTACCCTTTTGCCACTAATGAATCGAGTCTTATTTTTTCATTTAAAAAACCAAGGGCTGTTATGGGAATAAATCCCACTAACCCATTCTTCCTTCCATCCTACTTTTTGTTTCCCATCTTGCCCTTCTCTTCTTTGCCACTAACCCATTTTTCCTTCCATACTATCTTTTGTTTTCCATTTTATCCTTCTCAATCTTATGTTTTAAAACAACATCAAGGGAAATGTTTGGGTAAGGCATAGGTATTGGAACTCTACCCGATTAACTTTCGAGTATGGGTATGAATACCCCAATACCCATACCTAAAACCTAATTGCCCCTCTAACTTGTGACCCGACCCCGACCCAAAACATCTAGTACGAGTATGGGTACAAATGTACTTTCAGGTATGGGTAAGGGTTGTACAAGGTTTGGGTATCGTATGGGTATGGATTGTACAAGGTTTGGGTAGTGTATGGATATAGGAACACTACCTGGTAGGGTACGTATGGGTATAAGAACTCTACCCTATTAACTTTTGGGTATAGGTATGGGTACCTTAATACTTTTTACAAGGCTTGGGTAGGTATGGGTATAGAAACTCTACCCGATTAACTATCAAGTATGGGTATGGATATGGGTACCTCAATATATTTGACACCTGAAACTTTCTCTCCCTTACGTGTGTAGATAATACAGTTTAACATATATATAGTGTACATATACCTCATTTTTTGATCCTATGTCATTAAAACAAAAGCAAGGAAGGAAGTGTTGCATTCTTGCACTTCCCATTGTGGCCCTACAAAAACCACCAATATGCCCTTCTACCCATATCATGATTTCATGTAACCATACCCTATACAAAAATGACTATTTTTAATTTGTGTACATGTGAAAGGGGCCATAAATCAGCAACTGTTGCACGTGCAATGCACGTGCCCATTGCACTAGTTTAGTACATATATGTGTTACTTATCACACACCAACACTCCACACTTAATGCACTAATTAGTTTAATGTGATTGTTTATTTTCTCATTTGCTTTTTGTCCATGGCTACAACTTTAAAGTGTTTAAACTACGGCACATAATGGAAGCTTGATTGGTGAAATTTTGATTTATATATTGAGTTAACCCAGTTAATATCTAAAATATTTTCGCTACATATCCATCGTAGATAAGTAGTTGGATTATATTATTAACAATACAAGAAATTTTTACTCATTTAAGCTCTAATGCATGTGTATACTTTTGACACAGAGGGGAATGCAATACACATATACATGTATTGGACCAAATTAACAATTTAATATCGAATCAATATGCAAGGCCAACGTTCTTCCTCCCGCCACCACTTACATCAAGTTCGACTCCTCTCCACTTAGTAAAGGTTAGTTAGTTGTGGGGGAGCTGTCTGAAGTATATCGGACGGCTCCCAAGAGGTCGTTAGCTATTGGGAGCTGTCCGATTCACAACAAGCGTATCGGACGGCTCCCCCCGCAGCCAGCGAAACTCCACTAAGTGGAGAGGAATGGAATATTGGACTTACCATCACAATGTGTTATTTTTTTTATCATTGTTCAATGCATATTTAGCTCTATTAAGGAAAATGGATGAGGGGTTCTATGAAATGGGATGAGAGAATGGAATGTGAGTAAGGTGTCAACTTCAAAGGCTTTCTATGTGGGAGACCAGTTTTATCCTGGCTTCCCCACTCTGCACACTCAAAAGCACAGCAAACTCTGACCCTTTAACAGGGACATCCACCATTCAGAAAGACTTGACTGTTCTCAGCCCATCATACCTCTCACCAAAGGCTAAGTCATACCAACCCATAACCTCCCCCCCCCCCCCCCCCCCCCCCCCCCTATATCTCAAGAAACTACTATAAATAACCATATTAGCTTACCTCAAATTTTCCAGAGTTCTCTTGGGAGGGGAGCTTTTGTTTGTGAAGTTGCAATTCTGAGAATTCCAAGAGATTCTGCCCAACAGAGAGAACTGTGTCTGTGTGTGAGTGAGGAAGCTAGCTACAATGGATATTCAGACAAGACAAAATTTCAAAGGAGAATCCATGCTTGCTGAGGTTTCTGTTGACTGGAGGGGCAGAGCCTGCAGGCCCAGCAAGCATGGAGGCATGAAGGCTGCTGCCTTTGTATTAGGTCTCTCTCTCTCTCTCTCTCTCTCTCTCTCTCTCTCTCTCTCTCTCTCTCTCTCTCTCTCTCTCTCTCTAATTGATACTCTGGGTTTTGGTTGGTACTTATGATTGTTATTCTTTCTCCAAGGATTCTTAAGGCATCACTTCCATGAGGAAAGAATTCAAGGATTCTTAAACTTATTTGGTTGGTGCTTTAGGTCTCCACAGTACTGCTCATATGTATGTAGGATTCACTGGTTTCTTCTTTTTCCTTTGAGGGATCTGAGGGAATCAAGTTGTGACACTAATTGGAGGCCTTTTTCTTGTTTTTTTTTGTTGGTGATTCACTTTTTTATTTTTACTTGTACAAAAGAAAAGGAAGTGTGAAGGTGGAATCATTATCTGTCTATTTATTTTGAGGAGGACTTAATTGTTTTCCCTTGTAGGCCTCCAAGCATTCGAGATCATGGCCATTGCTGCTGTTGGGAACAACCTCATCACCTATGTCTTCAATGAGATGCACTTCCCCCTCTCGAAATCGGCAAACATTGTGACCAACTTCATAGGGACTGTCTTCCTCCTCTCTCTACTTGGTGGCTTCCTCTCAGATTCCTATCTTGGGAGCTTTTGGACTATGTTGATTTTCGGATTTGTCGAGCTCTCGGTAAGACTTCCATTCCTCCTTTTAATCATTAAATTGCTCTTTATGATTATCAAATTACTAGAGGACTCTTAATCAACTAGAAATTTCTTAAACATAGTAATTAAGAGAAGGAAAAAAACTAAACATATCTTTAATTTTCCTTGGAGAATTTCAGCTGACAATCTTTTGAATTTCTTATTAAAAACTAAAAGTAAAAATTTTAGAGAAACCCATCAAGAAGGATAATTACATTTCAATAGGAGAAGCAAATAGGTCTAATCCACCAAAGATCAAGAAAGAAGAAGAGAGGCAAGAAATGAGAAGAAAACAAAGGCCAATCAAGAGATTTGACACATGGATGGGTTTGTTTCTTGGTTTTGTCAGGGTTTCATACTACTATCAGTCCAAGCACATCTCCCCCAGCTGAGGCCACCACAATGCAGCATGATGTCTGAAGGGGAGCACTGCTTGGAGGCCAAAGGCTTCAAGGCCACCATTTTCTTCATTGCTCTCTACCTAGTGGCCCTAGGGAGTGGCTGTATGAAGCCCAACATGATCTCCCACGGCGCCGACCAGTTTGGAAAGGAGGACCCCAAGCAATCAAAGAAGCTCTCCACTTACTTCAACGCCGCCTACTTCAGCTTCTGCATCGGGGAGCTCATCGCGCTCACCATCCTCGTTTGGGTCCAGACGCGGGTGGGGATGGACGCCGGTTTCGGTGTGTCGGCGGCCGCGATGGGAATGGGGCTCATCAGCTTGATCTGTGGTGTGATGTTCTATAGGAACAAGCCTCCACAAGGCAGTATCTTTACTCCGATCGCGAGGGTATGTCTCCATTTCCGACTTAATTGTTTTTACTTTTCAAGCGCGCGCGGATATTGGGGCATGTTACCAAAACTTTTGAATGTCGATAATTCATCATCATCATCATCATCATCATCCAAATCTTATCCCATCAAGCTGGGGTTGGCGGCCGGGTTGAGTGCTTGCTTAATTTGAATGCAAGTATTATTTGACTATGCCTATGGGGATTAAACTTTTTGTTAGGTCTTAGTGTGCTTGTTGGTTAAGAGAATCAAGAATTTTTTTTTGTAGTGTTGACTCAAATTGCATCTTTGTTAATTCCATTAAACTAATAGGGATCAATTTTCAATCCGTTTTACTCGAAATTCCCGAAATAAATGAATAGTTGTGTAGTTTTCTTATGATCTTGTCGCCTACTTGCAGTTTTTTAATTATGCGCGCCTATAAGGGCATAATTGATGCTTAATCCCTACAGTGATTAGCGCCATGATACGGATTATGTTAGGCCCATTATAAAAAAAAAAATTATTTTATTACTATGGATTCTATGTTTTTTTTTTCTTGGGTATTTTGGTACTGGTTGATAATATTTTCAATGGTTAATGGTTTCCCATTTTCTACTTAGATTCGCGTATTTTACTGATTGTGGGCATCTTTAGGTTATTGGTGATGACGCACGAGAGATTGTAATCAATCTTTAAGTAATCAGAAAGGCTCATTACATTTTTTTTTTATATGAATCAAGTGTAGCTTTTGATCATGGGTTCTCTTTTGCTGATGGCTGTAGCTTCCTATTTAATTTATTATAGCATATTATTGATCTGATCATGGATAAGGATCTTGGTCTTCTTGCTACTTAAACAATAGTTCATAACTTCAAATGTACGTGAATGTATTACGTACATGTCTACGTCCTGTGTGCCGACATGCAACATAATGAATAGAAATATTCGGTGATCGAAGGCTTAATTATTATTATTTTTTAGGTGAATGGCAGACCACAACCAGTATTTTTTTTTTTTTACAAATGAGCCAAACTATCCATCACACTCATCCTCCCTCGATGTATATATTCTCGTATAGGCTATAGTATTGTAGGGTCCTCTACATATACTTGTATATATGGTGGACTCATATGTACTCTTTTTTTTTTTGTGTTTGTGTGTGTGTATATATATATATAGGGCAGGGAGCCTGCACCTGAGGTGTAGCATCGTTGTTGCACCTCTCGCTTGTTTACCCTTCCTAGAAGTTTTAGAATTTGATGATTTTTGATGAGTGTGTTGTCTAGAGGAAGGTGATCATCCTCACCAAAAATCAGCAAATTATAAAAAAGGGTCTTTAAATTCATTCAATTTCTAACCCTAATAGCTCAAATCTTAAAATGAATATGTACAAATTCATTCCATTCCAAACCCTAATAGCTCAAATCTTAAAATTTTGTAGGTCTTCGTTGCCGCGATTACTAAGAGAAAGCAGGTTTGCCCGTCTACTTCCGAACTGCTTTACCGAACCCACAATGCGGCCAACACCATCGTCGTCGTCCGCGGTCATCAACCTTGTTCCAATGTTGCCAACTTCCTCTACACTGAAAAGTTCAGGTTGCAATACATGTCTGAAAATTAAAAACATGTCGATCATTAACATTTTTTCAATTTCTTTCCTGGTTAATTTTATTATCATTATTGGTGATTAATGAATTTTATGCATAATTAATTTCCATTTTTGTATGGTTAATTAATTTTATCTGAATTCAGGTTCTTGGACAAGGCCTGCATCAGAATCCAAGATGGTTCGGCCAAGGAAGGCCGGTGGCGGCTGTGCACCACGACGGAAGTCGAGCAGGTGAAGATAATCCTCTCGGCGATCCCGATCTTCGCGTGCACCATCGTCTTCAACACCATCCTAGCCCAGCTGCAGACCTTCTCGGTCCAGCAAGGCAGCTCCATGGACACCCGCCTCACCGACGCCTTCCGAATCCCGCCCGCCTCCCTCCAAGCGATCCCGTACCTCGTCCTCATCGTCCTCGTCCCCCTCTACGAGACGGCCCTCGTCCCCCTCGCCCGCAGGCTCACCGCCCGGGACTCCGGCATCACGCCCCTCCAGCGCATCGGGGTGGGCCTCTTCACCGCCACCTTCTCCATGGTGGCGGCCGCACTGGTCGAGAAGAAGAGGAGGGAGGCGGAGGAGCGGCTGTCCATCTTCTGGATCGCGCCGCAGTTCCTGGTGTTCGGGGTCTCAGAGATGTTCACCGCCGTGGGGCTCATAGAGTTCTTCTACAAGCAGTCGTTGGGTGGGATGCAGTCCTTCCTCACGGCCATCACCTACTGCTCCTACTCGTTCGGCTTCTTCCTCAGCTCCCTCCTGGTCTCACTGGTGAACAGGGTCAGCTCAGGCTCATCAGGGGGTGGCTGGCTCAGTGACAATGACCTCAACAAGGACAGGCTAGACCTCTTCTACTGGCTCCTGGCTGCCCTTAGCCTCCTGAATTTCTTCAACTATCTCTTCTGGTCCAACTGGTGCACTTCCCAATCACCCACCCCACCACATGGTGAGGAAGACCCCCCCACCTCCAGCTCCTCAAAGCATGGCAGAGCTGGGAACACACTTCTCTAATATATATTTCTTTTCTCTCTCCTCTCTTGACTTTGTACTAAGAAAGATAAAAGGTATGATAAAAAAAAATGGAAAAAAATAATAATAATAGCATGAAAATACTTATTAACCCTTTATTTCTTGCTTCCATAATTGACTGTCAAGAAGGGCTGCCTTGTTTGGCTTCAAAGATTCTTGATTTGATACCAGATTGTACTGTCTAGACTATGTACAAGGAGGTTAGGTCTAGTACCATCAGCCAGATACATTGCATCCCTGTTGCTGTCTTCAGGCCCTCTCATAATTTTGTGTGGAGAGAGAGAGAGAGAGAGAGAGAGAGAGAGAGAGAGAGAGAGAGAGAGAGAGAGAGAGAGTAGGGGTTGCACTTTTTGTTTGAGGTAGTTAAGAAGGGCCCAATTGGGCAGATCCATGTTTTGATGCATCATGGGGAGATGAATGAAGGCTAGCTCCATCACTTTTCCTCAACCAGACATGTTACATGCATGGTCTTCTGTAGGGACAGAGGCCCCACCAGCAAAGTGGATGTAGTGGGGTTGCCATTATCATGTTGCTTCTTATGCTTGTCAAAAGATCATGAACCAAAGGGGCCACATGATGAATATTTTACCCAATTGTGAAAGCTTCCTAGAAGCTGGAAAGGAATTGTTTGTGAGAATTGCTTGTTAAGATCAGTATGTGATCCAATTGGAGGATGCACTAATTGATTGTAGATTAAAAGAAAATATATATGATCGATAAAAGCAATACACGGATTCAATAATGAATACCTACGCGACTCAATGGGTTAAAACTGTTATGAAATCGACCGATCTGAAAGAGGAAGCTTATGGATCGATCTTTATGCACTACAACATAAACGTCCTATCTCGGCGGTCAAAAAAGATTGTTTAAAGCCTTTTGCAATGGTCTGGCTGCCGAATATGATCCTGGGTCACGCATACAACATGACTTATACCTAACCAACTCTGTTTTTTTTTCTCCGGTTAAACATCAAACTTCACTGTATTTATCCTTTCAAATAATTTGTACCTTTTTGCGGTAGGCAGGTCCGCATATTTGCATCTATATTTGGCGGTCTGATCCCTATATTAGCCTCCCTATCATATATGAGTACACATGCAGCACTGAGAAGCACACATAAAATAACAATAAATAAAAAACACAAATGACCTAGGTGGTTCATCGAAAATCAGGCAACTTTCACCAAGGGAGCGAGAGATCATTCAATATTAATCAACAATATTATAAGGTTACAATAATTTAGTCGATAGCAAATAATAAAAAAGATCACACCTTTGCGGCTATCCAAATCCTTATGTATGATTTCCCTAAACCTCGGCACTCAATGAGAATCACCAGAGAGACGGTATAGGATCGGGAACAAGAAGGCCGCAACAAGCAACAACATATCCACAAAAGAAACACTGAGAACAAAAGAAATTAATTAACTTGATAAGAGAAAATCAATCTCTCTCTCTCTCTCTCTCTCTCTCTCTCTCTCTCTCTCTCTCTCTCTCTCTCTCTCTCTCTCTCTCTCTCTCTCTCTCTCTCTCTCTCTCTCTCTCTCTCTCTCTCTCTCTCTCTCTCTCTCTCTCTCTCTCTCTCTCTCCCCCCCCCCCCCCCCCCCCCCAGCAACCTTGCATGCTAAATTGTCACCTTATAGAGCAATACTTTCTTTTATGGCTTTAAAGAAGAATCAAACCAATCCCTCCTAGTGCAAATATGGTAAGAACAACCAGAATGTAAAATCCACTCATATGAAGAAATGCCCTAACCCATGGAGACTGTCAGAACAAGTCTATTTTCACTATCATCAATTATCTCAGCTACCACGACTGCATCAGAAAAAGTATCATCTTTAATATTCTTTTGTGTACGCTGCGGACAATTTCTCCTTATATGACATGTTTCCTTATAATACCAGCACTGAATCTTATACTTGAAATTTGACTGGAAACTTTCTTTGTCTTCATCATATTTCCTTGATCTTCATCTTTCTTTATTGCTTGCAAATAAACCCCAACTCTCATCTCTGTATATCCATCTCCAAGCCCAATATTGCATATGTTGTTCTTGTGGTGATCCAGCTCGTCAATGAGTCTCTCCATGTCAACTATATATGCCACCATTCTACGCATACTCTAAAACCGCGATATGGGACCATCACTTGCTTCCGACTCTTTATTACTTCTTTTGATTTAGAGCTCTGTGCCTATGAGGATGATGGCTGAGCCGGTGATCCCAGTCATCGTCGTTCCATTGCTAGCTTTTTTCTTTTGGCAACTCATTGATTTCTAGGAAGAGATAGCAAGCGGCCGTCTCCTGGTTCAGTACAGAGGCTTGAGTATCATGTGAAGCCTTCGTCTTCTCTTCGACGTGGGTATTGTGTTTACTATTCCTACTCCACTCTATTGTGGCAACCAAAATCTCATTCAAATTGCTAGCAATTTGGTCTTCCATAAACATGCGAAGCATATAGAGTGACCATCACTTTGTCTGACATTTCTATCTAGGTATGATATCCCTTCCTTATATCTCTTTTACTGAGAAGCCCATGAAATTCTTTATCAAGACTCGTACCTATACATCCTTTCAGTATTTTTTTGGGAAACCCTCGATGATTGATCCTCTCTTTGAGTTTGAGAGAGCATGTTAGAGACATTTGTATATACTCTCATATAGACCATGAATGTATGCTAGATTACAGTATCCTCGATTTATTTTTATACGGTGGACATACACCTATCATTGTATGTATATTCTATATAACAAGGGACGTCAATTTTGTACTGACTAAACAAAACGGAATCAAAAGACTGACTATGACAAGTTGACTGGACAAAAATGAACCGAATAGATCTAACCATTCGTTCAAAAATCAACGCACGATCTTTATTTCCTATCAACCAACTCCCTCCTCTTGGTTTCAAATCCTAATATATTTAAATTGCACTAAACCCCTAAAATTCCAACCCATTTAAATTGCACTAAATCTGACTGTTCATCCCGTGATCGTTGTTTGCATCAACAACTATAAATCCGCCTACTAAAATTTCAACCGCTCCAAACCATCAGGTCGATTTCGAGGAATCCATTAGAACAGAGACAGTTGTGATTGATCGATTATAGGGAAAGGAGTAGTTGGTCGTGGCGAAGGCGTCCGCTTCGTACCAATCGGTACAGGCAAGGAAATGAGTCCCTATGACTGTCGGTGTTGTCGTCGAAAGTGTTTAGTTGCCAAAAACGTTCAGATGTGTTACCACCAAAGACAGCCCCCTATAGTACCAACAGATATGTTGCAGCCAAAAACGACCCGCAGCAATGCCGACAGGCACAAGCATGCACTAGTTTTAGACGAACTTTGCACTGCTTCTCTTGTGCTTCAAGTTATTTCTGTATTCTGCTTGTGTCTTGATTTTGATTTGCTGTCTTTTTTTTCTTTTTTTTTTTGCATCACCTCAATAAATAACTAAATAAAGCTCATAATGTTCAACTGCTGGATCGTCAAAACATCATGCACCAATGCAGTGACCTTAGCCAGCTTATGTTGGTGAGTGTCGAGACCGATGCAGACAGCTTATACATACACTTGAGACTCAGGTTGATACAAACCAAACAAAGAAAGAAGAAAAAAAAAAGGAGGTATCTGTGCAAATAAACGCAAAACTCTCGGATCTGAGTTTTCCTAGCCAAGCTGAGTACACAGAGAGCCATACATCAACTAAGGTCACTGTCGGGCCCAATCATACAGCATATAGGAACTCCCATCAAGTGAGAAGTTTGGGATTCAGGAAGGGCGGCAGCCCTGGATCTCATTCCTCGGCATCTGCACCCGCCTTGAGGTGCAAGTGTTTTTCCCTCTTTTGGAAGTCGGTCAATCCCTTTCCGCTGCCGGTGACACCAACCTTGCCCCTCGGGTCTTCGGGGGACTTGAAGATGCTCTCTCGCTTGCGCCCCGAAAAGAACCCAATCTGCAAAAAGCCACGAGGAAGAGAAGGAAATTTATTTTTTAAATGAAATTTAAAGGAATCAAGTAACTTGATCAAATGTTTCAGATGGCATTGCTTTGGAAAAAAGTTACTTTGAACACTCAAAACGACACACAAAGTGGACACAGGCCGATGCGCATGCATTGGCCAGCCATCAGAGTTCGTCAAATAATGCACCCACCGCTGACCGATGCATGCCACGTCAACGTGTCCACAATTTGTGTCGCACATGCGTCTGATGGCATTGCTCTTTCAGCATTCAAAAAACTGCATGTTTCTTCACCCAATACCCATATGATGCAAGCTCACCAAACAGAGTTGGACTCCTCTCCACTTAACAATGTTCGCTAGTGGCGGGGAGCCATCCGATACACTTCAAAAAGATGTTGGGCTGGATGTTGTTCATCTTTTGGGGGTCACTGCATCGGACGGTTCCCCATAACTAGCGAACCTTTGCTAAGTGGGGAGGAGTCAAACTCCACCAACGATCGGTCATTGATCTTACCGAGGATCTTTACAGAAAAGTACTACTGTGTTGCATGACATGTAGCCGTGGTAAGGTCATTAAGCAACTAGCTTACAATGAGAAAGCCATACATACATGCAACTGTACAGTAACAATACAAGTAACAGGGGTGAACATTACCTTCTTAGCCTTTCCTTTTGTCGTTTGAAACTGCTGCCAAGCATTTTGCCGCTTATTCTGGACAACTTCAAGCTGCTCAACACGAACTTTGGACTTGAAAGCATGTATCTTTTTTCGTTTAGCAGTTTTCTGCAATTTAATAAATCTCAGTATACATGAAAACTTAAAGAGAAGGCGAGATTCTCAAGGGCAAAGATCTCAATATACAAGAAAACTAAAATGTGAAGAAACCAAAATTGGGATACATAACATTAATTCTGCTCAATTCAAGGGCAACTGCCAAGGGAAAAAAAAAAGTACAATATAAATTAAAGGACAAACCTCTGGAGATTTGGTGCCAAAACAAGGGTGTTTGTCAGGAATTAATGGGTACAACAAGCATTAGATAAACAATCGTTAGGATCGTTCAACACCTCTGATGCCGGTCCGATGTTAAGAGAAGGTGGAGGGTTGACATCGCATTCATCCTCGGTCATACAAGAAGAGGCTCAAACTTCACAATAAATCCGATTCAAGGTAACATTAAGAGGAACTTTTGGCAAGAAAGGAACCACGAAGCCAAACCCATCTAGTTGGGGATATGGTTTAATGGAAACTTTCATGGACAACGTCACAACAGACATAGCCCAAAATACAAATGAATGGCAAAGGATTCATAAAGCCAAACCCCAAGTAGATGGGGCATGGCTTGATAGTTATGGTTATGTTAGGAGACAGCACCTTGACTGTTTCTACACTGCCATCAATTGATAACCACAATCAGTCAATTACACATGATAAATAAGAATTGTAGGTTGTGTAAACTACTACACGTGTACACTGCCCATGAGGGCGTCTTATCACACGAGTAACAATGGCAGCTTCTTTGGCTTTGAGGAGGAAAATAAGATAGGCTATGGGTGGGTGTTGCCATGAGTACAAGTACATTTTAATCTATGGTTATTTATCACACCAGATGTCTTAATTTTTAAATGCATTTGGTTGTTTCATCAATTAAACCCAAACACGAGCATTTTATATCAAAGGTTACTCATCACCTTAGATTTTAACTTTTAAATACTTTCTGTTTTTCATCTAATTAAGTTAAGGTGCAATGACATGCTATATATTGAAAAAGAAGCTGTAATAGGGTTGCGAACCTTGCTCCCCCAGAGTCCCTTCTGCTCCATTGTCAAAACATGGGAGCCTCATTAGTCGAGGAAAATGAGAGGTGATTGCAATGATTTTTCTATGAACAAAAGGGAATTTATTTACGTGTTATTCTCAGATTTGGTTCTTTAATTTTGGACAACTTTCACCTCCCATCACTCCAAATTCATGGAAAAATGCATTAAACTAAAAGGCAGAGATAGGTTTGCCAACCCTAATACGCAAATTTTTTTTCCTTGGCCCCCATCATCCCTTCTCTATAGGCATAAGCAATAACATATCCCACATTTAAGGAGGATAGATCATTTTAACACTAACATAAAATCTTCAGCAAAGTCTTCGATACTTCCGTTGGTAGCAACTAAACAAGATTGTGGTAATCAAAGCACTAGCTCCCATTAACAGCCTAAGAACAAAATCCCTGATGCGGGACGAGGGGAGTCTCGCAAGAATAAAAAAAGACTCGCTCTAGGATAACATGAGTAAAAAGGTCAAATCAGTTTTTATGTGGTGGCTGGGTTGATCCATGGATGACATGATTGGATTGGTATCGAAAAAATATACGACTTTGGTATTTGGGTCATTGGAATCGGTTGAGTGGATCAAAAATTACGAAAGTTGGAAGGTTTCGGGTTTTTTAGTACCTCACGGTAGTGCAGAAAGAACGACTGAACCTCGATCAAATGAAGATTGGTCAACATCCGCTGGTCGGATCGTCTTGAAGTTTTGACAGGATTTAGGAAACTTCGTTGCGCTTCCAACAAATTTGGGATGAGATCGATCGGAGAAGCGGATCTCCGAAAACAATTCCCGGATCACATATATGCCCTGCAAGTTCTGGGCAGCAATGGTGGTCGGCTGGGATCTGAGTGAGAGAGGCAAGGGGCGGCTGTCGATGGTGCTCACACAACGAGAATTAGGGTTTGAGAGAGGTACTCACGTGGGAGAAGAGAAGAGGAGAGGGAAGATCCGGAGTCCATCGGATTCGTGGAATCCACCTCTGATGTATTCCTATCCAAGAAACCCAAAGATGCAAAGGAACAATCTTATATTTTTAGTTATAATTCATTGGTTGATAAAAGAGACGGACCGGGCTCTTATATAATGAGCCGGTTTACATGCATAAGTTCCTACAGGCAATATGGGACTAAAATACATTAAAAAAAGACTCGCACAAATCTTAATTTTTCTTAATTAAATATGACGAATTTAATTAACTAATGCGATAAATAAGATAATAGGCCTCTTTGGGCCGAGCCCTGAAAGATCTAGTGCAGTCGTCGGTCCCCATCATTCACCTCGGCTTAGAAAGAACTTGTCCACGAGTTCTGTGAAGTCGAAGCAGTAGTGAGACCGTCTAGGCCTGAGAAGTGTTCATAACATCTTACTAGCATCTCGAGTTGACGTATGCCCAGCAAATGTGAGTGTGTCGCAGTATCGCACCGTAGTCAACTCCTGAGTCCCATGCGAGGAAGTTGCTGCTATCAAGCATGGACACGAAGTTGGGCAGGCAGTAAAACAAACTCCCGACAGTGATCACCTAGGCGGGCTGATAAACTGTCATGGAAGAGGTGACGCCTAAGTAACACAAGCAAAGTACTCAAGTCGAGGATGGAAGATCTAGCTCAATGAAGTCCACCATCAAAACCAGTTTGCTAACGTCGACACCCAAAAACGGCTTGGCTGAGAGAACTGCCTCGACAGAATCAACTACATGTAGTAGCACGGCTGGCGACGGGTGCTCCACAGAAAGAGAGGTAAATAGGCGAAGGCGGACGCAGAAACTCCACTGTAGGCAAAGGCGGAGGCTCAACTGGGATTTGAGACTCTACCGGAAAAAACTCATCAGAGGGTGGAGTCTCCTCGGGGGTGTTTCCACGTATCCCTGCATTCGTATCCCCGTATCCGTATCGGTGCTTCCTAGGTTTTGATGTGGTGATGGATTGATCCATGGATGGCATGGTTGGATTGGTCTCAAAAAAATTTAC
Source organism: Chamaelirium japonicum (assembly GCA_947650365.1). Taxonomy (NCBI): domain Eukaryota; kingdom Viridiplantae; phylum Streptophyta; class Magnoliopsida; order Liliales; family Melanthiaceae; genus Chamaelirium; species Chamaelirium japonicum. The sequence continues at coordinate 32,698,841 of OX393556.1, forward strand.
AACTTTGGTATTTGGGTCATTGGAATTGGTTGGGTGGATTAAAAATTATGGAAGTTGGAAGGTTTAGAGTTTGTTGTACCTCACTGCAGTGCAGAAAGGACGACCGTGCCTCGATCAAACAAAGATCGATCAGTCAACATCCGCTGGTCGGATCGTCTTGAAATTTTGACAAGATTTAGGAAACTTCGTTGCGCTTCCAACAAATCTGGGATGAAGCCGATCGGAGTGGTGGATTTCTAGAAACAATTTCCAAATCATAGATATGTCCTGCAAGTTATGGGCAGCAATGGTGGTCAGCTGGGATCTGAGTTAGAGGCGAGGAGCGGCCGTCGATGGTGCTCGCACAACAAGAATTAGGATTTGAGAGAGGTACTCATGCGGGAGAAGAGAAAATGGGGAAGATCCGAAGTCCACCGGATACAAGGAATCCACCTCTGATGGATTCCTATCCAGGAAACCCGAAGACGCAAACGAGCAATCTCATATTTTTATTCATAATTCATTGATTGATAAAAGAGATGGACCATGCTCTTATACAATGAGCCGGTTTACATGCACAAGTTCCCACAAGCAATGTGGGACTAAACAAAAAAAAAAATTAAAAATGACTTGTGTGGCAAGTCTTAATTTTCCCTAATTAAATATGACGAATTTAATTAACTAATGCGATAAATAAGATAACGGACCTCTTTGGACCGAGCACTAAAAGATCTAGTGTGGTCGTCGAGCCTAGTCCACATCAATCCTTCATTTTCCTTTTAAGTGTTAATGGAAGTTAATCCAAACCATCTAATCACTAATCACACATCATAGATGGACCCCAGTAGAGGAACAACACGACACTAACTAGTCGATGATTACAATATCGCTTTTAATGTTTTTATATAGAAGTGTGAAACATTAAGCAGTAAGGTTTAAGTTGTCTTTTGATTCAAATATTGAGCTTGATGGATCAAGATAAGATTACAACAAGCTCATGTCAGAAAAGATAGTGTCATCTCTGATAAACAAGAAAAATGTGTATATGCAAACATAACAACACAAGCACAGATGCATGTCGCAGAGTTAGCGGTATCCATTATGAATGCATGGTACTCACCACATCTTCAGGATCATTGGGGTCAATACGAAGTTTTGCAGGTATGCTTCGTGATTGGAAGTCGGTAACAGCAGCTTGTGCAATCTTCCGTTTGATGGCTTGTCTTGTAGCTTCGGCTTCTTTTTCAGCTTCTACCAAAGCATTACCTTCTCCCCATTGGATTGGCCTGACATTACCAGGATCTACCTAAAAAGTAGCAGCGGCATATCTTCGTGTCATTGCGAAAGAAGAGGGAATAAACAAATAGAACATAGAGAGCCAGATAGGGGTCCTACTCCTACTGAAGTAAATACATCAATGTAAACACTAAAAAAAAAACTCCTTCAAGAAATGCATATTTGAACTTTCAGAAACAATTTGGATGTATGGAAACAAATTGTCAAATTATGTTGAAAAAAAACATAATGTTTTGAATACATTGTGAAGTTGTGAAAAAAAATCCTCTTAAAGACTTCTTGAACATTCAGAAAAATAAATATATAATAAGTCTGTGCATGTAGGTCTTTCATATAAACTAGTACTCCCAAAGAGGCCAGTCATAAAAACATGAATTATGGGGAATCAGAATCACATCACGAAGGCAAGTAGTTCCTGTCCAGAGACTTCAAATATTGATTTGCAGCAACAATAGGATGGCTAAAATATTGGAGAATGGGAAGAAAATGCACTTTTCCATAGGGGACTATTGTGGTGGTTAAAGTGGGACATAAATTCTATCACTTTTACAAACATACCAAAGACGAACATGTGGTCGTGATTGAAAGAAAAAATATATATAAAAGCATTATTTGGCAAGTAACTACATAACCAACAAAAGAAAAAGAACAAGGCAGGCAGAAAATAAATGAAGATAAAATTTCAGCAATTAACGACACTTCCGACAAGTATTACAGTGAATAAACTATCTCATTAGGGAGTAACCAATAAGTAAAATCACATGATACACATAATGGGCATGTCGTCAGTCATCACAATGGGTGCTTGTATGCTAGGCAATCTTCTCAAAAGCTGCCTAGTCGTACAAGGAGAAAGAGAGTGTGAGGGAGTGATAGTAAGCGAAGTATAAGTGTAAGTGAATTAGATCAAAATTGTGTCTGGTTGACCTAGAACTTCTTTGGACTAATTGACCTAACTAAATCCATTTAAATTGCTGAGAGTGCTCACATTTGATAGGGTTGGGACAAATTTTGCTAGAAGGGATCCAATTGGATTGAAGTTTTAAGGATCTAGACTAGGACACGCGCAAAACCATAGATTTACATTTTGGGTTTGAACTTGTATTAAGTTCAAGTTGAGTTATGGTCTACCGAGCATTGAGCAAGTTGCCTCTCAACAAATTAGTAATTTTTTCGTTGATTCACTAAAGTACGACCTGGTTTTTGTACCTTCTCCCAATAGTAAACCCTTGGCTTTTGCTTGTTGAGAAGCACCTTTTACAGGTAAAATTAAACTTACAAGTAATTAATCTTTTTTGTAAGGAGTGGAAAGACTTACTTTAAGCAACCAAAATACAACATAATTTTATGTGATCATGGATTGCATGTCTAAGGGGTAAAGGGCTTGTGGAAGTGATAGGCTAGCATATATATGAGCAGCCTCGAAAGACTTACTCTATAGTCTAATTATCCCTGTAACCAGCCATAGAAGTTGATCATTGTTATTCTATGTTTATTGCCATATATTATTTTATATAGTACAATTTACCAAATTGGGTAACCAATCAACTCCAATCAATCTATATATCACTAAAGACTAAAGAGTGCACCATAACAGAAGTGTTTGTATGAAATTCAAGGGCAATTAGTTTTTTGACAAAATACTTAACAAATTGTTAAGAACCACATTCAGAATGAACATATGATCACAGATTTGGAACCTCCCAAATTAAGTGAAAAAAGGCAATAGCATGATTCTACTATAGTAAAGCTTTGTGAACATATGACCTGGATTATATAATTAGACTTTTCATCAACCACATTTTAGTAAGATTCTTGCATAAACAAATAAACATCTCATGAACTAACGGTCATTAATTTCTCAAAATTCGATGGTTTAGAATCTTTTTTATCCATAAAGCTAACACATTTATATGGGAAAAGGGTTATGGCATAACCATTTTAACAAATTAATTTTATCTATTTAAATTTCTTTTGCAGGAGCATATTTATCCAATCCAAATAAAAGATAAACCATTCCTAGCAATTTATAAATCGATGACAAAGACCGAGGCTCAGCAATTTATGATTTTAAGGGACCATGCACAGTACCATAGAAAGATATTAGAGCCTCAATTCAGGGACACATCACAATAGGACTGATTGTAACAAGACGGTCATCAGACTTATTTCTGCATTATTCCTTTATTTCTATTTAATGCTGCACTCCTAATTCACAAGGTAGACATATTTGCCTGGGCTGCTCCCTAGAGGCTTGTGTTATCTGACCATAAATTAAATAAAATGTTGCATGGCAAAATAATCTACAAAGTTTGCTCTTAGACGTACCTCCTCCTTGTTTCCCCAACCATTGTAAGAGACATAGTATCCATTTGGAGTAAGAGCCTGGATCGTCGCATCATACCTGAGCATTCAACTAATCAAACAAGGAAGAAAAGGTGAAACAAGTGAAAAGCAGATCATACCAACTTATTTACATAATATTTTTGTACCTACCATTCTCCATCTTCACTCCAGACAGCTTGGACTTTTGCTCCAATAGAAAACTGCTGAAATTGACTTGGTTCCTAGATGAAAGTAGCATAGAAGAAACACAATCAATGATTCAGGAATAACGATAGTACAAATGAACAATTGTCCAAAAAAGCAGGGGCCAATATTCCCAGCAGCATAAGATTCAAATCATACATGCCAGTATTCACACACATAATTAAATTAAAGAGGAAAAAAAAACATGAATATGTTTTTCAAGCATGCAAAACATGCTGCACTGAAGCATATTTTTTGTAGATTGAGGCTTCTCTCCATATTAATTAAAGATGTTCCAACCGTGAAAAAAAAAATTATCAAATTAATCTTTATTAACAGATTTTGTTTCTTAGGGCTAATTGTCCCTTCCCAACAGAATGAAGCTTTATTAACAAATTTCGTACAGGTTTATCTTTTGAGTCCAGATCTTTAGAAGCTGATTTTTTGCAGATTGAAGCTTCTGTCTGTATTAATTAGAGATGTATCCAGCACATTTAGGTACTGAATTATTTTTAAAACACGTTACAAATAATTAGGGCTAATTATTTAGCTGCTCAAGAATGAAGGTAAAAGTGAAGTTAGGGAAGCCTACTCTTGGATTCACTACAACTCTACAACTTAAACATCCCAGGTCTATAATTTGACACTGCCGGTCCACCTAAACATGAGTACTTACATTCTTGAGCAGTTAGACAAGATGATTCTTCTATAATACTAGAAGTACAGCAGAATCCATTGGGACAGTTATCAAGACCCATGCATTCAATGACTAGACCGGGAGTCTTTTCTTTATTCTTTTACTGTATTAAAGCATGTAATTATATACTTTATCTGAATGCATTGTTCAAATCACTCTTAGAATATGTCAACGTCATCCTATATAAGTTATAAACAAGGGTTATTCATCACATTGAATCTTTTTCTGGTATGGGGAAAAAATTTCCCATCTCGCACAGATTTCTTGGTCTAATACCAGTTCTCTTAGTCTCCCCCTCGGAGAGGAATTCCTCAAAGAAAAATACTAGTTCTCTTAGAAAAAATGGAGTGGTTTTGAGTGGTTCTGATCTTCTTGGTGGTGGGATTACATTCTAGTCTTGCACATTAGACATGCACGCAAACAGACAAACAAACCCAGAGATATATTATTAATCGAAGTAGTGATTTGTCGAGAGCAAATCTTCACCACCATTCAAAACAATGGCCAAAGGAAGTCGTTCACCTCATAGGATAAATATAATACCACCTTTTAATGTACTTGCTCCTCTTTTCTTCCTATATTATCTTCAAATAAAATAGGCACACGGTGAGTGCATCTACTAATAGGATAAGTGCATTTATCTAATTCTCTTATATTCAGTTAGGGAAGTTGAAGAAAATCAATAAGGAATGTAACTAAAAAAATTATACGCTATATACTAGCATAAGCAGGAAAAGTGTTTTTACCCAAAGCAGATGCGACGCCTAATGGTACTACCAGCTATCAAATTGGATTCATTTTCTTCCTCATATAAACATTCTCCACCGTTTAATAGATTTAATTTCAATCTCCTCTTTCTAAATTATGTCCATATTGATAGTCCCCCCCCCGCGGGCCTATGGGAATAAGTTGTGCCGGGCAGCCAGGGTTCCGGTGTGTATCACATTGCACAATGGCGCACTGGGTAGAACTATACTACTAAAAATATAGGATCGTGTTGGCCAGAAGACACTAAGCAATGCACACAATATATTTAAAATTAGGTTCACTTATGTTCAGTCCTCGCTTGCGGATTTGAGCTGGTTCATGCGAGGTGGATTAATGTCAGGTGGTTCTCTCTCTCCCCACTCAAGTAAAACAATTTAGCATATGGTTTCCATGTAGTGCAGGGCAGAAACATATAAGATTTGCGTGGGAATTTAATCTACAGCACACATATGTTTTTACAAGAAAACTCTTCCCGAAAAAAACCTCACCGACTTCACACCGGATGGTGCGAGCAATCCACTAAGCTTCAAAGACCCGATTACAAAAATGGACACAAGAACACATGGGCCCAACTAGCTAAACCCTCCATACTTCGTTGTCTTCCGTCTTGCTCCTTCCAGCTTTTTGCAAGCTCTCTGCCCGACGGCCTACATAGTGCTCCCACACACATGGCTATAGGTGTTCACCCGAATCGCCGCTCGGACTCTCTTGATTCACTCAAGCAGAGACACCAACGCTCGCCCTCGCAAAGCTCGAACATGCCCAAAGGTGAACCGCACCCCACTGTGGTTGGTAGCACCCTTTAAGGAGCTACTTCACCGAGGTAACCCATCCGACGGACCCCAAAGGAAATTTATATTTGTAAACCTTGAATACCTACTATGGGAAATTATGGCTCTTTTTGCTTGATACGCTTAAGCAAAGACCCAACCCTCTTCCGCTTCACATGGAGAAGAACCCAACACATGAATTTACAAGGATTAAAAGAGAAAAGACTGACTTAAATCACCAAAATCGATAAGGGATAAAAATCAAATCAATTTTTAATAGGAAATACAAGTCTAGCAACCTAACAATGCTAGCTCACATAGGTGGAAAATACCATCAAGCATATAGAATTTTACCTTAGGTGTAGGCTTGAAGGGAGGAAGAAAGGAGAGGGAATTCCAAAAGAAAATATCTTCTCCTCTGATTTTCCACACCCACTCAAAAGAGGAAAGGGGTTTATATAGGATAGATCAATCCCAGGCGAAACCAGCCTTTGGATCAAGATCTAATGGCCCAAAAGTCAATCTTGGTGGGTCAATTCTTGGGTACTAGTAGTTCGGACTAGTAATCCAAACGACCGTTCAGACTGGAGACCCAATAAACCCCGGGTCAGGGCTAATGGTCCAAACAATAGTTCGAACCCCTGCACCCAACGTCCCAAGTAATTCGGACCCGTTGTGAACAGTCCGACCTTAGTCTAGCAGTCCAAATGACTGTTCGAACTCCAGAACACTAGGAGTCCGAACAATGATTCGAACGTCTAGTATGGACTTTCAACACTTAGACCCTCTCGATTTAGACTCCGACGAAACCAAATCCGATTTTCGAGAATGAAAAAGATGTTTTATTTAGAAACATGATTACTCTAAAATGCAAACCATTTTAAAATCACATCAAAATTCTCAAAAAACGTGAATAAGATAAGTGATGCAAGGACACACAAAACAATGCAATCGAGACATTCTATTCTAACCCTGTAATCCCACTTATCGCACGACCCTAGGGTAAGCATCAAAAGTTGTGAGATAGACTGCTGAGTCTCCAAATGATCTTGAACCACTATGATACACCTGACTGATCTTCAGGCACAAGTATTACCACAACTCAACAGTAAAGGGATTACATGTAATTTCTCCCAGATTGGTTTGGACGAACAAATTAAGCAAACAAAGATGAGATCCCGCGTACTGTAACACATAAATAGACAAATAGTGAGCACAACATTTGACTTAGACAGTCACTTTTATGAAAAATATACTCCAGTGTTTAATATATGTATATATATATGGGAAATTCTATGGCACCAACTTTGGTACCATACCGAAATTCATAGGGACTAGAAAGCACGGACACTTCCCTAGGTCCTTGTACGGTTGTACCTGTGTCGGACATCGACACTCGCCGGACACGCACCGGACACGCATGTGCCATGTCCCATGTACTTCCGGAAGCTGGACACAGTCGGACACTCGTCGGACACGCACCAGACACGCACCGGGTTGATATTGTCTGATATAGGGTCGGGTCACAAGCTGTTATAATTCAATTTTGGCTTCAACCTATCTGATTCTCAGAGGTTATAACCTCAGAGGATCAGCTAAGTTGAAGCCAAAACTGAATCACAGTTGTTATTTTTCATGTCATTTGGGCCTGAGTGTGATTCACTTGTCAGGCTGGTTGTAACGGACAGTTACGATTCAGTTTTGGTTTTAACTTATCTGATCCTCTGAGATTTCATATAGGTTGAAGCCAAAACTGCAACACAGTCGTTCTTTTCCATACCATTTATAATTGTGTGCAATTCACCAATCGGGCTGGATGTAACTAACGATTGTGATTCAGTATGCATTAAATTTTCATTTTAGTTCTTTTCTATGACGTTTTTTTGGTTATTGAAATATATATGAATTGTAAACACATATAAAATATAAATAAAAAAATATCAATTTCTCTTGCTATGTCCCCGTCGTCATAGTTACCAAGTCGGAAAACGGGAAAAAAACGGCAAAGGAAAAAATCGGAAAGATACGATGAAAACGGGAAAAACGGGAAAAAAACGTGAAAACATCGGAAAAAACAAAAAAAATCTTAAAAATTATACCAAGTAAGTATATATGTCATTTTCCAACATTAAGTAATCAAACGTTCAAAACATATAGCTTATGCATTTATTAAGCACTAATAAAATAAAACTCGAACCCAATTTAAATCCGAACCAAACCCGATGTGTTTTATATGTGTTTTATACGTGTTTTTTCCGTTTTAAACGCGTATAAAACGCGTACGGAAGTTTTTTTCAAAAAAACGAGTTTTTTTCCTGTTTACTACGTCTTCGGATCGATACGCGTTCTATACGCGTTTTTTTCAAAAAAACGCCCGATTTGGTAACTATGCCCGTCGTACCCGTATCAGATTTTTTTAGGATTTACCGTGTCGGCGAAACCGTGTCGTGTCGTACCAATATCAGTGCTTCTTAGCATAGATACCATCTGATGGCCCTATGGTAGATCTGAGGCATCCCCCTAGGGTTCATCCCATGGCCCCTAGTGCTCCCACCATTCTGATGCAAGGAAAATGAGATGGATGGTGGAGATAGGTTCGGTATGGTACCAAATTTTCCCCATTCGATATCATGGTGGAACCATATATAAATATATATATATATATATATATATATATATATATATATATATATATATATATATATATATATATATATAGGGTCAGGATCGGATGACCCAGCAAATTTTGACCCATTAATAACCCAGCACCCTTTGATGCACTTAGAGGTTATAGAATGGGCTGATTTTTTGTAGACATGTCGTCTATGGTATGTTGATCATCCTCACAAAAATTCAGCCCATTCTAAAACATCTAGGTGCATCAAATGCGCTCTTCAAATCAACGGTTTTTTACTGTCAATTTTAACCGTTGATTTGAAGATCTCATTTGATGCACCTAGAGGTTTTAGAATGGGCTGATTTTTTGTGAGGATGATCAACATATCATAGACAACATGTCTACAAAAAATCAGCCCATTGTAAAACCTCTAGGTGCCTCAAAGGGTGCTGGGTTATTTGCTGGGTCATCCGATCCTGACCCATATATATATATATATATATATATATATATATATATATATATATATATATATATATATATATATATATATATAGGGAAGTGCTAGAATGCGGCATGCGGTGCGATGCCGCACGCACCGCATGCCGCATTTTAGCATACCCCTATATATATATATATATATATATATATATATATATATATATATATATATATATATATATATATATATATACAGAGAGAGAGAGAGAGAAAGAGAGAGATAGAGAGGAATGATAAAATGCGGCGTGCGGAGCGTGCGGTGCGACACCGCATGCCGCATCCTAATAGGGGTGTGCATCGGTTCGAAACCGACCTATTTAGGCAAAACCCAAACCGATCCAACCTAGGTCGGTTTGGAGAATTTGCAATCCGATCCAAACCGATTGAGACTGGAATCCAATCCAATCCAATCCAATTAAAGTCGGTTTGGATTGGATTGGATAGTCGGTTTGGGCTTTGGCCCATATGCTTACTAGTTTTTTTTTTTATTTGGGCATAGTTTCAACTTTAAAATGATTATTTCAAAAATTATAAAATGATACTACATTACTTACCAAAATACCAAGTTATCAACAACAATACCGTTATCTCCACAATATTCGTATCCATTAAATATTAAAAACTACAAAGTACAGTTTTAACAATTAAACAAAAGTTCACAACAGTTACCACTAAATTAGTAAATTATAAACCGAAGTCCGGTTCGGTTCGGTTTAGGTCGGTTTTTAATTGATAAATCCGATAACCGATCCAATCATATCGGTTTTGAGAAATCCTGATCCAATCCGATCCGTTGAGTGTGTCGAAACCGATCAAATTCGGTCGGTTTGGTTTGGTTCGGTCGGTTTGGTCGGTTTGGTTTGGATCCTGCACACCCCTACATCCTAACACGCCCCTATATATATCTATATATATATAATATATATATAATATATATATAGGGGCATGCTATAATGCGCCATGCGGTAAGTGCGGCACCGCATAGTAGCCGTCTGATGCACCGCTGCGTGCATCGCATGCATGCAACGCGAGCATCAGATGGCTGCGGTGCAGTGCCGCACGTACCGCCTGCCGCATTATAGCATGCCCCTATATATATATATATATATATATATATATATATATATATATATATATATATATATATATATATATAGGGATGCTTGGTTGCGCTGTGCGCTGCCGGGGAGCAAATGCGCTGTGCGCTGGTGACCGTCCGATCGGATCAAATCAACGGCAGACGAAAATCCCGCTCAAATCCCTCTCTGCTATCTCGGCGAAACCCGTGACCGTCTGATCCCCTGGATCAGACGGTCTGATCCCGTGCAGCACACACCGGCAGCAATGTAATCCGTCGGTTCGATTCCCATCCGTTGGATCGATGGGAATCGAACGGACGAAATGGATTTTCGCTGTTACTGTAGCGGCTACAGTAACAGCAAAAATCCATTTCGTCCGTTCGATTCCCATCGATCCAACGGATGGGAATCACCCAGCCTAATTGTGTGTTAGTTCGATTCCCATCCGTTGGATCGATGGGAATCGAACGGACGAAATGGATTTTCGCTGTTACTGTAGCCGCTACAGTAACAGCGAAATTGGATTTCGTCCGTTCGATTCCCATCGATCCAACGGATGGGAATCGAACCGACGGATTACATTGCTGCCGGTGTGTGCTGCACGGGATCAGACCGTCTGATCCAGGGGATCAGACCGTCTGATCCAGGGGATCAGACCGTCTGATCCAGGGGATCAGACCGTCACGGGTTTCGCCGAGATAGCAGAGAGGGATTTGAGCGGGATTTCCGTGGGATTTTCGTCTGCCGTTGATTTGATCCGATCGGACGGTCACCAGCGCACAGCGCATTTGCTCCCCGGCAGCGCACAGCGCAACCAAGCATCCCTCTATATATATATATATATATATATATATATATATATATATATATATATATATATATATATATATATATATATATATAGGGAAAAGGGATGCGGGACCTGAGGTGCAGCGTCGTTGCTGCACCTCAGGCATTATTTTACCTACCTAGAAGTTTTGGAATTTGATAAAATTTGGTGAGGGTGTTGTCTAGGGTAAGATGATCATCCTCACCAATTTTCATCAAATTCCAAAACTTCTACGGGGGTCAAATGGTCGAAGCAAAATCAGCTGTCCGCAGTCACCGGTAAAATCTGCAGATTTTGCTTCGACCATTTGACCCCCCCTAGAAGTTTTGAAATTTGATGAAAATTTGTGAGGATGATCATCTTACCCTAGACAACACCCTCACCAAATTTCATCAAATTCCAAAACTTCTAGGTAGGTAAACAAGCGAGAGATGCAGTGTTGTTGCTGCACCTCGGGTGCAGGCTCCCCGCCCCCATATATATATATATATATATATATATATATATATATATATATATATATATATATGGGCTGGGGCTGGGATCCCTTGACAACCCATTATTTTAATGGGTTAGCGGTTTTCGAATTTGCTAATTTTTTGTGTGATTGATCACTATGGCAAGTTGATCATCCTCACAAAAAATCAACAAATTCCAAAACCTCTAAGGGCGTCAAATGTTAGAAGCTTTTTTAACCGTCCATTTAAACCGTTAATTCGAATAACACATTTGATCCCCTTAAAGATTTCATAATTTGCTGATTTTTTGCTAGGATGATCAACTTGCCATAGTGATCATCCTCACAAAAAATTAGCAAATTCTGAAACCTCTATCCAATTATTGGAGTGGGTTGTCAACGGGTTATAAATTTAGCTCTCATTTTGGGTTGTCAGCGGATTCCAACCCTATATATATATATATATATATATATATATATATATATATATATATATATATATATATATATATATATATATATATATATATATATATATATATATATATATATATATATATATATATGAGCTGGGATCCGTTGACAACCCGTTTCCTTGACAACCCGTTGACAACCCACCATTTGAAGGGGCTAGAGCTTTTAGAATTTGCTGATTTTTTGTGAGGATCATCAGTATGGCAAGTTGATCATCCTCACAAAAAATCAACAAATTCTGAAACCTCTAAGGGCGCCAAATGTTATAAGCGTTTCTTAATCGTCTATTTGAACCGTTAATTTGAATAACACATTTGATGCCCATATAAGTTTCAGAATTTGTTGATTTTCTGTGAGGATGATCACTATGACAAGTTAATCATCCTCACAAAAAATTAACAAATTCTGAAACCTTTAAAGGCGCCAAATGTTAGAAGCTTTTCTTAACCGTCTATTTGAACCGTTAATTTGAATAACACATTTGATGCCGTTATAAGTTTCCAAATATGTTCATTTTTTGTGAGGATGATCAACTTGCCATAATGATCATCCTCACAAAAAATCAGCAAATTCGGAAACCTTTGTTCAACGATTGAAGCCAATTGTAAGTGGGTTGTAAATTTACCTCCCATTTTGGGTTGTCAACGGATCCCACCCTTATATATATATATATATATATATATATATATATATATATATATATATATATATATATATATATATATATATATATATATATATATATATATATATATATATATATATATAGTTCTTAACTTACAAGATTATGTTCAAGTAAAACAAGCACATGCCAAATGCATCTACCAACTTCTTATATAATCCTATCTAATTATATTTAAGTTAGGAAAATTAAAGAAAATCAATAAATGGTGCAATTAAATTAGAGAATGCACTTAAAAATGCATTTTAGGTCATCCCTTGAATTTAGTACATTGCCTAAACACATATACAGTATTGGGTAAAAAATGGACTTTCCCAGTAAGGTTATAAGATGCTAATGAAAATTAAAATAAAAATGATACTTTGTTATTGATTTAAATTTATGAAGATTGATTTGGCTTAAATAATATTTCACAATAAAATATACTTCATTTGCACATGAATGATCTTGCTTTGTTAGTAAACCGCAAACTCATGTTATGCTAGCCGTTTGGTTTTCTGACAAATATAAACAAATCTCCTCCATAAGATAGTATTGCATTAGTAAATGACAATTTAGGTACACCACAAAAGAATATCTATGTGATAAATAATGTTGATAATAATTCTTTGGCTAGAATGGAAACAGTTGGCTAATTTAATGTAATGTATTTGTTTCTTGAATGCATAGTGGATGTATCTATATGAAAAACCAAATAGTATCCCTTTACAATAAAAATGAAATTACCATATTGGACTGAGAGTTCTCATCAAATTGGTTATCACTAGGAGACGCATCTGAATCTTGTTCTGCAGCCAATCCAGAACACTCAGTTTGCTTAGAAGTAACCAATAGTTCCTCTGTAAGTGCAATAACCTGCATCCCCAAAGGTTACACATATATCAGCATAGAAGTAAGAAAACAAGTGTCGTCATTAAAAATCCCGGACTTAGATTTGAATTTCAAACTTAGAATCTCTGTGAACATCTGAAATCAGGAGCCGGTAAGCAGGCTGGCCATCACGAAAGAAATAAGACCTGCAAAGGAACCAAGATAAAGGGTGATGGGCATCTCGACAAAGCCACGATCCTTCAGATATTGCTCGTATTTTTCATATCGTATTCCCCGTAGAGCTTGAATAGCTCAAATAAGAGCTATCTTGCATATAAAAACACCCTTCTAACCTTTCAAGGTATAATGAATACCTATAATCTCCGTATAGAAAACCCTCTGAAATTACGCAGCTCAATGATGCTCACTTGAATAGAGATAGTTCCTTGAGGACAAAAAAGAAGAAAAAGGGAAAAACACTATGGTTTCATGAAGATAATCCTTCTTTTGCATATTTGAAGTCACAAGTTAAGCCTTAATAGAATTAAACTTGCCTATCAAATAATAAGTCAACCTGGACAGATAAAGCTAAATTGATAAAGAATAAGAAAGACTATGGACACAGCTCACCTCTTCAAGCTCTTTTTTCATATCAGCATATTCAGAGTTTCCAGGGTCATCAGCCAAAAGTTTTCTAACCTGATTGACAAAAAATGAAAATGAAAACATTGCAGTGCTAAATGCTTAAACTTAATAAAATAAGCACATAAGAACAAAAAAGACACAGGAACAGAAGTACAACAAAACTATACAAACACAGTTGAATCACTAATATAATAGGGCAGACATTTTTTTACAAAAGGAGAGAAGTTTATACCTTGCAAGATAAAACCATAACACCAAAATAGGTTTAGAAACAGGACTGTGATCTCACACAGAATAAGACAACCTATTTTATAAGAGATTATCATCCAATATATATCAATTCAGAACCGAGGTTATGAGGGTACTGCACCATGAATATGCATCCAAGTTGGGCACTACACAATGGAAATGCATACAAGTACAGAAACCTTGGCACATAACCAATAAGATCCGATGATACAATCTTAGTCAACTCACTGGATTTCTTTTGTAAGAGTTGTCAGTTGACTCAGTTATGTTAATACTCCAATCAGAATTGGATAAAAATAGGGTTTTCAGGGTTTGCATCAAGGGCTACCATTTATGTCATGAATAATTAGGTGTACTAGGATGTAAACATGAAGAGTACTCAGTGTCTATCCCCTGCAATGAAGTATGGATACAGATGCGGGATACGGGTACGATATGATACGGATACGTCGATACGACAGTTCTTGAAAACGAAGGTTATGATACGTCGGGGATATATTAATAAATGAATGAACATATTTTTATTTTTATCTAACATATCAATAACAAATACCAGGAAGTTCACTACGTCAATCATAGTAACATAAAGACTACAACTCAACAGCCTTCTACCTATAACTGAACATTAGCCATCTACCTATGCACATCATAAATAAAAAGACATTCCAAACATAACAATAAAGCACATCTTCAACTAACCTCAACTGCATCAACTTTTCAAATTAATCACCAACTATATCCATCATTCTTAAGAAAAAAACTTCTTCTAGAATAATGAAAACCTAGTTGTATCAAAGTTGTAACCCCAAGTATTCGTCTATAAATTAAATTTTTTGAAATTTGGATAGGCATGAAAAGTATCGGATGCGCATCCCGAGTATCCGTTTATAAATTTTAAAATTGGGATACGCATGAGAAATATCTGCCGATACATATCCTTGAGTATCCGACGAGTCTCGGATATCTGATATGATACGATACGATACGGATACAGAGGGGGGTCTAGAAGTATTTGTGCTTCATAGATCCCATGTATCGAAGTTTTTTCATTTATGAAAATAGACTTTTACTTATAGCATGATGTCAAATTATGGCGAAATTATTTTGCTTATCATCACGGCTCTTAAGTTCTAACACGTTTCCTTCAAACTTATAGTGCATCCTACTGCACTGAAGTATAACAATCAAGTGGTCACCCAAATCTTTCAAAACTATCGCAGACAAATAAACATTTCCATGCAAAAGTACGAGAACATATGCATGAATAAGCTCCTTAGGCACGAACCTTCCGTCATTTATATAAATAATCATGATTTTATGGGATTGATTGATTCCTTGAAAGATGCGGAGGAAAAACAGTTTTAATTAAAAATTGGCTTTTCCTCCCATGGAACAAAAGAATATGGAAACCTGATCTTCAGGGGGGAAAGAGAGACTTCCGCTATGATGTGCATTTTAAACTTTTTCCATTTTTTGAATTGTTTAAGCCGGTAACATAAATAACGGTAATATTCTCTATCATGCCATCCTTAATCTCTTCGAAGAAACCATTCGATGACCAACCATTCCTCCCGGAATGTTACTAAGAATAAGTGTGAGAAACATGTCCTCTTCCCCCCTTCAACATCCTCTTTAGTTTAAGGGATTTTGTACATATATACCCCTAACACAGTTTGATATTGGAGAAAACCCCCTATCATTTCAAGATTCTCTGTTCACCCTTCACATATCTCGGTTTTTCCAAAAAAAAAACCATTAGCTCAAGTTTATGACCATGTTAACCTCGATCATCATTGGTGTTCATGTGCACAAACACCAAGTATTCCAGGGGTAAAATAGTCAAAAAAAAATTGTCAGCGGTGCTCATGTGCACAAACACCAAGTAATCCAATAGTAAAATGATCAAAAAGTTAGCTATAGATATGTGAAGGGTGCATAGAGAATTTTGTAAAATATAGGGCTTTTATGTAATAGCAAACTTTGTTAGGAGTATTTATGCAAAAATCCCTCTTTTAACCATCCTAGAGCAAAGCCGCATTCTGACATAAATTGGTAGTCTTCTGAAAGGGGTCTCTCTCTCTCTCTCTCTCTCTCTCTCTCTCTCTCTCTCTCTCTCTCTCTCTCTCTCTCTCTCTCTAATTTTGATTTAACAAAGACGACCTCAAAAGTATGCTCTACAATAAATTTTCAACAATAACATCAATGGCAATAATATTCGTTAATCAACTAGGCATCTCAAGACTAGCCATCAACGATTCAACGAGGAATAAAATTCATGCACTAAACAAAACAATTTCAGATCTGAAATTAATATAAATAACATGCAAATTCAGCCACACAAATTATAATAAGCACAAGCACTAATCACCATATGAGCCAAATCAAAGGATGGATCAATAGTAATGCGTAACGGATGGTTTTAAGGCAATAGATGACTGCTACACTAAATATTCAGCAAGCAGAATTCTAGCATAAAGACAAAGAAATATGACCAGAAGGATCAAAATAGAGGGTTTAGGACGAGGACTACCTTTGGAGATGAAGTTACCTTTGAACTAGTAGCCAGGAAAGTACCTTGGTGTTTCCAAATCTTTGCAAGAATGCCCGCAAATATAGGGAAGTTGCGGAGAGGGAGTTGGTGGTCACGAAGAGAGAGATTAGAAACCTTGAAGAAAATTTATGAGATGAAAGTAGAACTCAAATGCAAAAAATCTACACTGGTTTGAGATGGTTGAGAGGTGAGAACTATTGGATTAGATGGAGGGGAAAAGAAGCTAGATGATTCCGTGTCGAGGGAAGATACATCGAGGGACGGTTGTCACCTCCAAAGAGTTTTTTTCTCAGCGTTTTCAAGTCCCAAAATAACTTCCATTTTTTTGGTTTTATAGGCCTAAGGAAGATCTAGGTTTTTAATAATGGCCGGTAGATGAAGTAATAGGGACTACTGGATACAAAAAGATAAGAGGTGAGAGAAGGGGGAAAAAACTTACAACACAAAAGAGAGAAGGCAGTCGTACGACGTCCTTCCCTTGGCGTTCCATGGCATCAGAAAACGTGTAGGAGAGAGAAAGGGGGGGGACAGCTAGGGTTTGGACTCCTCTCATGTTGGTCCTTCAATCCGATCCATTGGTCCACAAGTCACACCATCTTATCCATTGATCGTGACTTAAATGTATTTTTATCTCAAACTTTGGATGAGGTCTTTCGACAATGCTTGCTTATCCTATTAAAGGAGCCAACTACGAATAAGTGGGTGTGAACAAACCCTCGCACCTGAGTTAGAATAAAAATAAAACTCTCATAACTTTTAAATGTGTTCGACTGACACGAAACAGAAATCAAAGTTGTTCAGAATGGAAAATGTAATATAATGAACTAATTTATTTTTCAATTTGTTACATTGTTTTTTGTGCAGATCTGAAAATAGCAATCAGCTTTGTAGTTGCATCAGCTCTCCCGGACTACGAAGAACTCGACTGTTGTCGAGTAGGGATCAAGCGTCTGAAGTCTACAAAGACGGCTTTGTCGGGAGAAGTCTGAGTCACCTGAATCCACTGTTTTAAAACTCGAAAAAACTCGACCAAGTCGACTCGACTCGGACAGATTTTGAGTCGAGTTATTTCGCCGAGTCAGAATGAGTTTGAATAAAACTCGACTGAGTCGAACCGAGTTTACTCGACTCAGCTGACTTTCGAGTCAAGTCTGAGTTTCGAGCTTTTAAACAATGCCCGAATCATCTGTTGAAACATTGGCTGCAACTGTGGTGTCCAGGGAACCTGCATAAAGATACTACACACTACCATTGCACTTTTCAAGGTACGTTAGTCAACAGATAATCATCAAAACCAAGGTAGTTGGGGACAAAGTGATGCGGAAGCATCTAGTCCATCCTAGCATTTCGGCACACCGATGGGCCGTCCAACCATGCCCACGCATCCCGGCATACTCGGGGATATTCCAGAAATTTTCCAGGTATTTAATTAGGATTTTTATTTAATTAATTTCTAAATTCGGATAGTTAATTTTGGATAATTTTAAATTAAGGATATGATAGATTTGGGAGTTAATTAAATGAGATTCATATCTCATTAGTGGTTACCAATTTTATCACTCTATTTTAGGAAATTGTTAAAAGATATAGTTATCTCTTCAGTAGTTGCTATTTTTATCTTCTATTTTCTTATTTAAAGGCATGCAAGCCTCCGATTATAGGAAGTCAATGAATTATGAATGAGATGAAGCTTTTTGCTTGATGCATGTTTCCGTGAGGGAATCCATAAGAGAAAGAGAACTTGGGCTCCGGCCACAATTTTCGCCACTTTGAGGTGAGAGACCTCAGACTTCGGCCAAGATCTTCGTTACTTGCTACTTTATCCTGTGATGATCGCTATCTTCAACCCTCCATCAATCCCGCACCTTCGCAACGACGACTCGAGCAATCGTGTGGGACAACAAGGTTGTCTTGCATCACAAAGTCTGTGATTGCTATATGTGGTGCATACATATGGTTGGCACGAAAGCATAAGGTTTCTCGACAAAGAATTGGTCATTTTAAATGTAGTGCACTGATTTGTAGCACTATTCAGAATAAATCCATACTAAGAAACAATGCATAAAGTTATTACAAGTCAATCTTCTAAATACACTTTCATTATCATACTCAATCATATCAGTATGAAAATTATTATAATAAATATTTGCAATATGCATATCATGCTTTGAATTAAGAATAGAGCAGACTTTGAGAACTTTATATTGTGTGCGGCTCCTATTATGCATGCACTTAGGATCTACAAATGTTAAATGTGATGTACATGCAATGGACCATAAGATGGCATGCAACCCAGTGTCAACTTTGAAATCATTGAGCAATTACCAAAGGTGACTTTGAAACAAGCAATTACCCAGATAAGGTGACAAGGCCACCTAGGAGGGAATAACTAAAACTACATAAACGGTTAGGGGCAAACAACGCTCTTACTGCACATTTCACTCTTTGGCTAGTTGAAGACTTTGAAAATTAGATAAGTAAGATGACTTCAGGAGAGATGAGGGCATCAAATAGATACAGGCCTAGAGTTAGAAATGTGCATCATAAAGAAATGTTAGAAGTAATAATGATAAAGGATAAAGTTGGTGTAACCATCTGTGATTTTTGGCCAAGTAGTGCCATTGTGAGCCAGAGATGGCCTCAATCTGGTTATTTATAGTTGAGGTTCAAAAAAAAAAGGCCTTACTTAGAGGTAGTGTGGTTGTTCAAAGACAGTGTCCATTTCGCAAGGTTTGAGAATTTGGGTTCAGAATTGGATTCGGATTCGGTCGGATCCAAAAAATGTGACCGGTTCAAGCTTGGGTACGGCTCTTCCACCTAAAATATTTAAAACCGGAAGATGAAAATCATGAAATCAAAAATTAGGGGTATGATTTGCAAGAATAGGTCGTTCCAGATCCAAGTCTTGTGATATATATATCATGGAACAATTATTGACTATCCATATATAATTCAAACTAATAGAATGAGGATATGAACCAAAATACGAATCGGATCTGATTTGGGGGCCTAATGTGGGTTCAGGGGTTCATATCAGCCAAAATCCGAACGGTTCGGGTTCGGACGAACCCTCAAATCATGCCATAACATATTATCAATCTTTCTTTCTTCTTTCATGTACGTATAGACATCCAGACATAAACATTTGAAGGGAAAAAAAATGGTGGCTTCAGTTTTTAAGACAACCCTTCACCTAAGATACCGCGTCGGATCAGTTTGTAGAGACAATTTACATATAAAGATTACATGCATCATGTGCACGTCTACCGTGACTTTACCAAATACCTAGGTATTGTTCCCCACATTCCCTTTCACCAACTACCGTATCCTGCTTGCCAAGTTGCAATTTTTCCAACCCCCAACAACTTAATCCATCTATCTAAACTTCTAATGGGGGAAAAAAATAGAAATCAAGGCTCATTGATGCAAAACCTAAGCGATTGCACGAAGTACAAGGAACGCAGTTCTTGACCTAATTTATCAAATCAAAGCGGGAAACAATACTTAAAAAGGCCAAGGGAAAAAAAATTAGAAACCCTAATTTCACCTCCTGCGAGAATTTACATCGGAACCCTAGCAGCTGATGATCAAACACGAGATAACGAGAAGAAAAGAAAAAAAATTAGAAGAAGTGGGAGGAGAGAGACCTGATGGAGCTGATCTTTATAGGTGGTGAGATTCGATGCGAGCTCCTCGATACTGAGATCATCACCTCCTTGCATTTTTTTTTCTCTTTTTTTTTTTTTCGGATGCAAAGACTGAACTACAAGAGATGCGAAAAGCGAATTCTTTGATTTCGATAAAGGGGGAGATAATCGGTGTGGTACTTATTGGGGAGGACGATGAGATGGAAGTGAGAGACGACGGGGAATCCCCCCCTCCCCCTTCAAATCGGACGGCTGTGCTTTTTACGGGTCGGGTCTCGTTTCTATGGCTGTGTAACTGTGGCTATATTTTCGTCGGATCTAGTCGAAATTGATCTGTTCTTCCAATACAGGGCAGGGTGGGACTCGGGCGAGTCTGATCCGAACCCGACCCGCACAACCCAAACAATGGACAAGCATAGGCAAAGGGGATTAAAAACTTAGACGGGTTTGGATAAAAAAATATCAACCCGATTTTAATTTGGACGGGTTTGGGCACCGTCTTTCCCAACCCGAGGAACCCGAGTAGGCGAGTCCAATGGCATACATGCTTCTAGGAATGTTGTTGCTGATCCATCACCACAGCCATTCCAAAATGTGATGGAGTTGTTAGAGAATTAGAGAAAGAGAGAAAGAGTAGTGTTGGTTGATTTTATTTTTTGTAGTAGTGGCTATTGTCGGTTAATAGAATAATTCACTTTTTTTTCTTTTTTTCTTGTTTTGGTTTTACAAGATCAAGTATTTCTATTTCTTGTGATCAAATTCAACCCGTCTATTTTTTGGCAAATTAGGCAACCCGAGCAACCCGACATGGGCAATCACGGGTTGGGTTTCCCCGGGTTCACCGGGCAAAACGGGTAGAGATGTGTGTAGGTCGGGTTGGGCATGGGCAGACCCTTCAACCCACCCAAGGCCCAACCACACAAACTACTAGCACTCCCAACTTTTTTTTTCTTTTGGTATTCAGGCAAAGGGGAGATCCCAACCGGATCTCTAGGAGGAGCCACATGCTGGCTCAACATCAAAGACCACCACACCACCAGCGGCTACAAGAAAAACACCGCACCGGTCGGAAAGAAACGTCGTCCGCCGGAGCCAACCACCTGCACACTGGCAGGGAAACCAGACCAGACCCCATGAAGGAGACAAACTAACAGTAAACACACAAAACACCCAAAAAACACAAAAATTTGGGCAAACCACCGCCCGATCCAGCAGCAGGCAAACAAGAGGAGTCGTAGTCGGTGCTGCCGAACCATCTTCAAATAGCTACCTCCGTCGTACCGCCGGGAGACCGCTCGTCGTCCAGAGGAGGCGCTGTGGACAAACCACCGGCGGAATAACTCAACGCCGGGGCCAAAGCCGACCATCCTGCTGCATCCGGCAACCGATCCACCACCGACACCACCGAAGACCAGCAAACGAGCCCGGGGGAGACATCGCCTGACGCCGCCACGATGGCCACACAAAAAAAAAAATCGCTGCTGGAGAAACCCCTAAATACAAAAGGGAGGATGGGGGCTATATCCCACCCCAGCAGCCCACTGCGACCCAAGTCTTGGCCTCCCCGGCACCAACGGCGGCACCGAGGAGGCCAAGAAGCCCAGCAACCTAAACCCTTATGGCGAATGAGAAGCGCTTCGCCGCCGCGAAGAGAGCGCGTCCAACTTAACAAATAACGATGACGGTGATGTGCATGGGATCGACGACTCCGGCTGGGCGATTGGAGTGGGGAGAATGAGGAGGAGGTGAACTATCAAAATGTGGGCAATAATAAAAATCAAAATCGGACGAGGATGTATGCATGATATTGGAGGAGTTGGTCATTTTGTGGGTTCAAATATCAATACCCTAAATAAAATTTATAACCCAAACCTTGGCCTTTTTAGGTTTTAAAGGGTCTATGCTCCACTGACCCAAGTGGTCTTTGCGAGGCAGGTGGCAACCACACAATGCAAAATCTAGTGTGTACTTCGTTTGTGAGACGTGAACACAAGGATGTAGAGGAGATATCTCCAATCCAGGAAATTAAGTAGTGAAGGGGTCCAGGTCCTTATTTCGAACTCAGTTGCCGGCGATTTGATGAAGTGGGCAAAAAGATAAGAATCATTGCCTGTGAGGATAATATCACGACATAAATAATAAGCACCATAGTTGCAGAGGCTGATTAGAGACACATATTGGAGTTGGCACACATGATTGAGCAGTTGATGATCAATGAATCCTGGTGGTTGAGACATGATAACCGCCTCATGAAGATCGCCATGAAGAAACTATTTTTTTATGCCAAGTCACTTAGGAGGTCATCCGAGTGAAGTGGCGGTTTTAAGAACAATCGAAATAGTGTTAGATTTGACGACAAGACTGAAGTCTCATCATAGTCGAGACCAGGCTGATGAAACCTTTTAGCCACCAGGCGCAGTTTATGATGTTCAATGCTACCATATATTTGTGCTTCAGCTTGAACATCTATTTGCAACCAACAGTGTTATGATGAGGCGACGGTGGAACTAAAGACCAAGACCAAGTGTTGTTTTTTTAGCAAGGCATTAAACTCCTTAGTCATATCATAACGCCACTCCAAAAATTTAGATGTTTTAAGTGTAGTAGGATGGTTATGTGATAGAGGCCGAAAGATAAAAGGAGAAATCCCAAGGGTAAGTAATAGTTCCATTGGTGTATATTGTCGGGGGAAAATTTCGCTGGCAAGGACACTCGACCTGCAAGACAAGGGAAACACGTGAACAGCTGGCTCCGTGAGGAGCGCAGATCCTCCGACGCTCAAGTCAGTGAAGGATCGAACGAGGGGGTAGAGAATCAGGAAAAAAGGATTGATTTTCGAGTTTCGAACCTGTACTTTGGAACCTTGGGTCGTACCTTTATAGCCTTTTTGCAGACCCGCATGAGGCTGACACGTCACCGGTCATTCCCTCACCTTCTACGCCTTCTGTGTCAGCCCACATGAGCCCTTAATGGGTCTTATCGTTTAGCCTGTCAGGCAGTGGCAAGGGGCCATGAGGGGAGATGCACCGGTCTTGTCTATGCCAGGTGGGCGTTCTGGAAGGCTCTAGTTGAGGACGCTCTGCATCGACTTCTTGCCGCGAACTGGGCCCACAAATGCCCACGTAGTTCCACAGGGGTGGTAGCACCTATCGATCTATTGTTGTGGGAAATGCGGGAAATCGGCGAGCTCTTCCGCGGGCGAACTGATTGTGGATAAGGCGAGCTCTCGAGCAAGATCCGAGTGATGGCCGATCGCGGGCAAGTTGATCAGCACGGCAGCTCGGCAACCCAACTATTGTCGTTGCTCCACACCCTTCTTCCTATTGTCAACAGCACTAGCGCGTGCGGATTAAGCGAGCTCCCAGGCGAGCTAAGGGCGATGGTTGACCGTGAGCAAGCTGATCGCGTGTGGATAAAGCGAGCTAAGGGCGATGGTAAATCACGGGCGAGCTGATCGCGTGCGGATAAGGTGAGCTCCTGGGCAAGCTAAGGACGA
This sequence comes from Chamaelirium japonicum, assembly GCA_947650365.1. Classification (NCBI taxonomy): domain Eukaryota; kingdom Viridiplantae; phylum Streptophyta; class Magnoliopsida; order Liliales; family Melanthiaceae; genus Chamaelirium; species Chamaelirium japonicum. The sequence continues at coordinate 32,722,917 of OX393556.1, forward strand.
TGGTTGATCGCGAACGAGCTGATTGTGTGCGGGTAAGGGCGAGCAAAGGGCAATGGTTGATCACAGGCAAGCTGATCGCATGTGGATAAGAGCAAGCTCTCGAGCAAGCTGTGGGTGCTAAATCGTCTGAAGTGTTCTTTAAGCTCTGTGCAGGGGACGACCTCTTCCGTGGGTGAGCTGATCGCGTGCGATCAGGGTGAGCTCTCAGGCGAGTTGTGGGTGCTGAATCTTCTGAAGTGTTCTTTGAGCTCGATGCAGGGGCGATCTTTTTCGTGGGTGAGCTAATTGCGTGCGATCAGGGCAAGCTCTCGAGCGAATTATGGGTGCTGAATCTCCTGAAGTATTCTTTGAGCTCTATGCAGGGGGTGACCTCTTCCGTGAGCAAGTTGATCGTGTGCGATCAGGGTGAGCTGTGGGTGTTGAATCTCCTTAAGTGTTCTTTGAGCTCTATGCAGGGGACGACCTCTTCCGCGGGTGAGCTAATCGTGTGCAATCAGGACGAGCTCTCAGGTGAGCTGTGGGGATTAGCTGGCCACCTCATATCGGGCTTTCCTCCAAGCGAAAGGTGATTTCTCATGGGCGATCCGATCACGCGCGACGTGGACATCCTTCTAAGTTTCCTATAGGCAAAAAGGTGATGTCTTTTGCGAGCGAGCTGATCGCGTGTGATCGAGAGTGACCTCCTATGGGCTAGCCGATCTCGCGGGCCCCATATCACGAGATGGGGGGACCGATGCCATTCTCCTACCTACTTCCTCTCTGCCGAACTGGCAAAAGATGATACAATGCACGTGAGCTAATCGCGGGCGAACTGGACGTCTAGGGCTAGCGGGACGACCTCTCCAACCGACGGCGGCCTCGCGCGCTGGGGCACCATCATATAGCTTTGATTTTTGTGCTCCTGATTGCTTTCGAATCATCATCGTATTAGTGTGAGGTACTATTGGTGCTAGTCTGGGCTAAGTTGAATTATCGGGTGGTGATCGTGTAGAAGAAGATGAAGCAAACTCATGTGTGAGAAACCTCGGCTTTGTGTATCGGTTCTCATTTCACCCTCTCTCCCCTAGGGTTCGTTTCTCCGAGGAGACGCGATCCATCCCCTGCTCATTTCGTCGGTCATCATCGGCCTCGAGGTTCGGTCTCTGAAAACAAAACAAGCCCGGAGGGAACCGCACTTCCATTCCTCTATTATAGGGGAATGGAAGAGGGGCCAGATTTACCCCCAAGAAGCACTCCGATCAGAACCCCTGACCTCTTTGGCACCGCCGATGACGTCCTTAGAGGCCGAGAGAGAGAGAGAGAGAGAGAGAGAGAGAGAGAGAGAGAGAGAGAGAGAGAGAGAGAGAGAGAGAGAGAGAGAGAGAGAGAGAGAGAGAGAGAGAGAGAGAGAGAGAGAGAGAACAAAAGTCCTAACCATAAGGGAAAGAGGAGAGGTCAAACCCTTGTTCAGCAAACGACTGGAGGAGATTTTAGCTGCATGATTCTTATTAATGAAGAAAAGTAGCTGTGTGGATTTACCCAACTCGCAACTCTTACAAAAGACACGCAAGCTAAATCAAATTGGTAGTCCACTTATTTATTTGATCCTAAAAAAGAAAGATCCTTAAATGAGGGATGACCGAGATGATTATGCATATTGAAGGAGCACATTAAATAGAGAGAGAGCCTCGTATGGAGATTGAGTTGGAGCAAATGGGGTAGAGTCCAACTTTATGGTTTGGATTGGATTCTAATCTCAGTTCGGTTAAGATCGAGTTGAAAATCCTCAAAACCAAGGTTGGATCGGTTTGGGTTTTGCCTAAATAGCCTGGTTTAGTCCAAGGGTAAAATGGACAAATTTAGCTGCATTTTTTTTTTGCAAAAATCAAGATGTGGATAGGGGTAAAAGAAGAGGGGGGTATTCATAATATCAACATTTATCAGGGGGTTGTATGCAAGAAGCCCAATTACATTCATCCTACACACGTGTGGGCTTGTGCAGAATCCTGAAAATACCTGCTGCAAATAAATTTGATCATGCACTGTAGATCCTAATGCATCTGAAGAGTTACAAAAATAGAACTATTAATTAGGATAAATTGCACATAGACCCCTGTGTGTCGAGCGATTATCGCTTTCACCCCCCTCATCTTTAAAACCCTACAAATGCCACCCCCTGTAGTTTTGATTTGTTGCAGAAACACCTCATCTTAAGGAGTTAAAGTGCTCTTTTGGGGGGGATGTTGTGATATGCTTTCGAAACTATGTGGTGGCCTCTGTAGGGTTTTAAACATAAGGGGGTGAAAATGACAATCCATCAAACTACAAGGGGCTATATGTAATTTACCCTATTAATTAACTAGCACTTCAAATGCGCTCTGAACACCACCACATTTTTGTCTTAAAATACACAACCACATGGGCATCTTGAGGTTGTGAGAAATGTTACATGTAAATCAAATCACTAAAAAAGTACCCCCAAAAAAAAAAAAGGGAAGAGAAGGCTCAGCTAAGAGGCCTGGAAACAAAAAAAAATGACATATGGGGCGTTTACAGAAATCCATAGCTGCAGCAAACACAACAGTATCTCATGCACTTCATCAAAAGCTGAGCTTCATCTTGACCCTAAAAGCTGAGCTTCACCTAAACCGAAGGTGAACCGAGCAAATAGATAGGTACTAGGAGAGGATAGAACTTCCGCCGTCCAACTTCATCAAGAATATAGTGAGGATTCCGTTCCGCTGCCTTTATCATCAACTCGCACCTCTTTATCGTCACTCACAGCGCACGGTATTATACTTGTCAGCAAGCGGGGCAGAGCTCATTATGCTAGTCATCAGCATCTTAAACCTCATGCTGCAATCGCCACCACTGAACCAAGAAAAAAAGCATGGAGTTAACAATTGCTAGGTAGATAGGATGTCATTGGGATTACAAACCAAATACAGATGCTATATAAAGTTGACGTCGTCATCATCACCATACAAGTCCTATCCACCAGATGGGGCCGACTATAGGGAAGATTAACAAGAATTTTTCGACCGGTTATCGATCTGACGTCAACCCACTAAGAGTGGGGCCAAAAACCTTGAGAAAGGTGACCTAATGAGAGATGGGCACACAAATGTAGGGTTGGTCTCCACGTATTATAATGATCCATGAGGAAAAAAAATTTGGATCCCTTGAAGTTGTTCACAAGACGGGTTTGAGAATTCAGGTTCGGATTGGGACCGAGCAAAAAGCAAACCAGTTCGGGTTCGACTAGTTTGGCTGTTTCAACCAAAACTATTTAAAAAAATTAAAAATTAGGGTCTGATTCATCAAATGAATCAGATCCGGGCTTGATTGGTAGTTTCAAATCCAGGTCTTGCAAATAATGTATATGAATAAAGGAATAACTATCATGTGCAAACATAAGTGCCAATCTCACGGGACACGGGTCGGGAAAATTGCCCTCCAATGATGCAAGCTAAACTTGTGGGCCATCAATCACACGACCACCAATGGTGCACACTAAACTTGTGAATTATCAATCACACGCCTGCCAATAATCCCACAGATATGACCAAGTACCTAGAAGATTTAGGACTGGAGTATTATGATTCTGATCACATATTGGTGCCGCAATGCCAAACTTGACAAATAGCCTCCAGATCTTTTGATCAATGAGGTCATATGATAGAAGAGGTTGTATGTTATCATGACAACTGAAAATCAAATTGTCTCCTGCGTTTCAGAATTCTATGACCTTCAATTGAAATTAAATCTTAAGAGTCCATTTGGCTAAATATTAGCTCAACTTTTAATAAACTGTTGAACCCTAGCAACAATAGCCAAGTGTAGCACCTAGTTGAGGTGAATTCTGATGGGTTTCACTTCGCAAACGGTTCCTGACAAAACCAAATTGGTCGGTGATTGGGTTCTTGCAGAGGAAAGTGAAACTAGTCACTGCCAAAGCAAGAATCGATACAAGCACATGAGACTGCTCGTTTAGACCAAGGATGGTCGTCGTGTCCAATGCCAAGATGCATCTGTCATGGATCAGTGACCATGCAGTCCAGAGCAAGGTGGGTTCTTGCAGAGGAAAGTGAAACTAGTCACTGCCAAAGCAAGAATCGATACAAGCACATGAGACTGCTCGTTTAGACCAAGGATGGTCGTCGTGTCCAATGCCAAGATGCATCTGTCATGGATCAGTGACCATGCAGTCCAGAGCAAGGTCTCAAAGAGCGAAAGTCTGTCCTTTGATTTGGCGCCATATACAAGGTTGTCAAGGCGAGGTGATGTGCCTCAGCTGCACCTAGACGCCTAGGCATCGCCTTATGTTTTTTTTAAATACAGCCAACTAAGATATTGTTATCATTTGAATATGCAATAATGCAAAGAATGATGAAATTTGTAGCAAATTAGCATGATGAAATTTGTAGCAAATTAGCATGATGAAATTTGTATAACATGAATACAGTGACTGAAGTTCGTCGCATAACAATGAACAATAAATAATGATAAATTCCATAACCACCAACAAATGAAGATATGATTGAATTCTATCACAAACAGTCAGTAAACAATTAAGCACATGAAACTGAAATGATCAAATTACTAAAATAATCACATAACAGTAAACAATTGATATATGACAAATGAATCATGATCCTAGACCAAAAGAAAACAAATAGATAAAGAAGCACTGACCCCTCAAAAAAAAAAACATAAGGTGCACCTTATTGACTGCGCCTAGGAACGCCTAGGAGTGCGCCTTATGCACATGCGCATAGACGGCTTGCGCCTTACCCTTCCGGAGCACCTTGTCGCCTAGGCGCACACCTTGACAACACTGGCCATATATGACAGAAAAGCATGGCAAATTCGAGAGCCCTATGTGAAGGACTTTGAGATGTTGGTTGGGGATAGAGGAAGCACTTTCTGCAGAGGTTTGACATGGTGCATAAGGCCTTAATGAAGAAGTTGACCATGCAGCAGGGAAAAGCTTAGATGCAGACAAACCTTGGGATATGAGATTTGGAGAGAGGGGAGAGGATAGTGAGAGGGGTAGGTGGACAAAACACCACAGGGAACATCACGCAAAGCGTCTCGTGGATCGGATGAAGCAGTTTCTATTGGGAACCATTGCAACATAGAAGTGATTGTAGCTGGAAGGTGCTATCAACTCATAAAATCAGATATAGGCTTCGGTGTCGGTGGCTTGAGGGTCATAGTAGGACCGGTTCACATTGATAAAACATTGTTACATGAACAGGGACAAAATGATAAATATGTTATTACTGGGTTTATTGGATGGTAGTGGTGAGGATATGGGAGGAATAGAGGGCAAATCAAGAGAATCGTAACAAGCCAAAGATCAAGAAAATCAAAGAATTGGATCAAAAGATATAGGCTTGGGAAGTTGTTGGGCTTTAAACAGCCATGTTTGATCTAGTTTTAGATTGAATGGGTTCAGATTTTGATGTGCTATTGTGCTACAATTAATGGGTTTTCTTTGGTCCGGGTCATATAGGTTTTGGTTAGACCTAAAGGCTGAAGATTGGGTTCATGAAGGTGATTCCTTTTTGAGGATAATCACCTTATCTTAGATAGAACACATACCAAAAATTAGCTCATTTGGAAACTTCTAGAGGCATCAAATATGATGTTCGAAATTAATGGTTACAATAGACGACCGATAGAGCTTCTAACATTCGATCTATGAGGTCAAAGTCGGTAGTCAGCCCTAGTCGGCCAAGGACCGACTAGGACTAGTCGGGACTAGTTGGCAAAAACTTATTCTAACCCCTCCCCCCTCCCTAAACATATATGATATATGAACTAGCATAAATGTCAATAAGTATATAATATTAGTCGGTTAATAACAATACATACCTTCACACTTCACAGCAAGGGTATAAATACATAAGTAACAGAACACAGTTGTATTGGCTTTATGCCCATGTCAGAAGACTCAGAACTAAAAATTCATCACAATATTTGTTTGATGATGTTTAATCTGTGAACAACCGCAATTTTGATTATAGGGTTATATGGATATCAATAAATAAACAATAATTATTTGTCTATGTTTTTATCTGAGATTCTCAGGTGCTCAACAAATGATTACAGGGAAGAGCCATTGTTAGTGATTGTTAGTGATAGTGTATATTGTTGAGATACACATACCCGTAAATTACCTGTATAGGATACCCCTTGTCTTTCTTGTATCTTTGCATATATATTTGGCCCTTAGCCTAATGAGAGGCATTGATTGATTGACTCTCCCCAAAAACCCTAGCCTCTCTCTCTCTCCTTTTCATGCTAGGTAAACCTGTCACATGGTATCAGAGCGTTGATCCTCACCGAAGGCGACGCTGCCCCGCCGCCGGATCTTCTCTCCAGATCCGGCTCCAGATCTCGCCGGAGCTGCCACTGCCTCGCCGGATTTGTTCCTCTCTCGTGCAGATCAGAGCTCTCCCCTTCTCGCCGGAGCACTCCTCTCGCCGGAGCTCTCCTCGCAGATCTTGCAACCTGCCGCAGAGATCAGATCTAGTCCAGATCTGGGAGATCTGGACCTCTCAATGTCCAGATCTGAGCTCCCCTGAGCGCCGGATCTCTTCCTCTCTCCAGATCTGAGCTCCCCTGAGATCTTGCGACTGGATCTGTTCCTCTCTCCAGATCTGAGCTCCCTGCGCCACAGCCTACAGCCGACCGGCTCCTCTCGGCCCGGCTTCTTCCCTGCGCCACAGCAGACGGCCGTCAATAACCTCATCCCAGATTTCGGGACCCTCCTCGTCGGAGCCTACTCGCCGGAACCCTATAATCCGGTCAGATCCGGTCGGCCGTCGAGAGCCATCAGATCCGGCCGGCCATCTCTTCCGACCAGCGTAGCCTTTCCCTCCTGCCAACTCGTCTCCCTCCTGCAAGCTCCACAGAGCCATAAATCTGGACTTCGCCTCTCGTTGAGATCCACTTCTCAGATCTGACGCAGCACAACCAGCTCTCTGGCCTCACGGACCCATCTCACAGATCAGGCCTCTCTTCCTCACTGGTGACTCAAAAGCGACCTCAGATCTACCCTACGCAAATCCAACAGCTTGACCAGTGTTCTAAAAAGCGGTCTCTGCGGCCGCCTAGGCGCTAGGCGGCCCCCCACCGCCTCGCCTAGGCCCTAGGCGCTCCAGAAAAGCGGCCAAGCTCCCAGGCGGAGCTAGGAGGCCGCCTAGGCGGTCTAAGCGGGGCAAGGCGGCCGCCTAGGCGGGCTGAGGCTGGCCAGGCGAGCCAGGCGGGCTGAGGCTGACCAGGCGGGTTGAGGCTGGCCAGGCGGGCTAGGCGGACTGGGGCTGGCCAGGCGGACTATGTTTGCTTTTGTTCTTGTTAATCACTCAATCTTGAATTATGGTTATATACTTGTTTTTTAAAATAATGGTTTGGGATAATCTTGAACTTATATTAATTTTTAAACATATATATATTATATAATATCAAAATAATAATTAAAATAATTTAAAAAAAGGCAAAACGCCTAGGCGCCGCCTAGGCCGCCTAGGCGCTAGGCGGCCCCCCACCGCCCGACTAGCGCCTAGCGCTTTTTAGAACCTTGAGCTTGACTGATCCTTGCAGTCTGGTCGGCCTCCTACGCACCAGCTGCTCGCACCCTCCTTCTCAGTTCGGCGACCTACGACCCTGCGATCTGGACGCCGATCTCCTTACATCAGATCTGACCCACAGCACCTCGTCGGACCCGGATCGACTCCGACCTCGCCGGATTCCTCTCTGTTTGCATTGACCCACTCCGGCACCGAGTGAGCCACCATGGCCGACTCCTCCAGCCACACTGGCGTCCTCGCTGCAGTCTCGGCTGCCTCTTTTACCTCTGCTTCTGGTCGTGATCGGTTTGTGTGCACTCATTGCCACAAACCAGGTCATGTTGTCGCCACATGTTGGAAACTGCATCCCGAGAAGAGGCAGGGACCCCGAGGACGTGGTCGACCCGTTGGCTCTACTGCTGCTGCTGCTACTGCTCCGTCCTCTCCTCGCACGGTTCCATCCTCACCCTGGGGCTCCTTGGACGGTCCTACCACTACTCAGCTCCTCCAGCAGCAGCTTGCACAACTCCAGTTTTGCTTAGACCAGCAGGCGAGCTTCCGCTCCGCCGAGGCTTCCAGCGCCTCTAGTTCCTCTGCTCACTTTGCCACTCCCGGTACCTTCGCTACTTGGATTCTGGACTCTGGGGCCTCCCATCATATGACTTCCAATGCTTCCCTGCTTACCAATTGCAGACCGGCACCGCAAATCCCGTCGATACATACTGTCAATGGCTCTTCTTTAGCCATCTCGCAGTGTGGATCGATTACCGCCACTACAGAGCCGAGCGGTCGTCTCTCTTTACCCACTGTGTTGCATGTCCCCCAGCTTCGCATGCAGCTCATCTCTATTAGCAGCCTCTGTGACTCCGGATGTGTTGTGACTTTTTCCCCCTCTTCTTGTGTTGTGCAGGATCCACGTACCGGACGTGTGATTGACGCTGGTCATAGGTCAGGCGGGCTGTACCACCTCGATCATCTCCATCTTCCCCTCATTCCCTCTTCTGGCGTCTGTAGTTTAGCTTCTTCCGATGCCGACTTATGCCACCGAAGACTCGACCACATTTCTGAGTCTCGACTTAAGAGCTTACTCCAGACTGGAGCTCTAGGTCATTGCTCCTTTTCTTCTTTATCTACATGTACTACATGTACAGGTTGCAAGCTTGCCAAAGCTACAGCCTTACTTTTTCCTTCTAGTACCTCTCAGAGTTCTGCTCCCTTTGACCTAGTGTACTCCGATATCTAGGGTCATGCACCTCTTCCTTCGATGTGTGGCTATCGCTACTATATCTCTTTCGTTGATGACTTCAACCGATACACTTGGGTCTACCTTCTTCAGAACCGCTCTGAGGTTCCTCAGGTTTACCAGATCTTCACCTCGATGGTCCACACACAGTTCGGTTGTCGCATCAAGACCTTTCGGTCTGATTGCGCCCTCGAGTATCTCTCCACTGTTATGCGGACACTTCTTCAGTCTCATGGGACTCTATTCCAGCACTCATGTCCTCACACACACGAGCAAAACGGAGTAGCCGAGAGGAAGCACCGTTATATCCTTGAGACGTCACGTGCTTTTCTTCTTTCTGCTTCCGTTCCACGCACTTTCTGGGCTGAGGCTATCTTGACCTCAGTCAATCTCATCAACATCACCCCTTCGTCTGTTCTCCCGAGTGGTGCATCTCCCCACGAGCGTCTTTTCTCTTCCCCTCCTGACTACAGTCTGCTTCGTACCTTCGGGTGCACCTGTTTCGTTCTCCTTCCGCCCCATGAGCGCACGAAGTTGTCCGAACGTGCAGTTAAATGCATCCTCCTAGGAATCAGCGCCAAGCACAAGGGTTATCGTTGCTATGACCCCTTGACTCGTCGCCTTCGCATCTCTCGACACGTCTCCTTCGTCGAGGATGCCCCTTACTACTCCTCTGCAGCTCAGGACCTCACCTTCTTAGAGACTCCTCCCACTCTGTCTCCGACTCTCGAGCCTCTTCTATCACCCCTTTCGCCCAGCTCTACTTCTCCCCCTGTTTCTAGTGATTCTTCCACGGAGTCTTCCTCTGTCCCCTCCTCTCCTCCGTCACCGATTGCTTCCGTAGGTCTTCCTCATACTCCCGATGTCTCTGGTATTCCGCCTGCTACGCCCAGTCCGATGTCGTCGGTCGTGGATCCTCGCCCACCGCCCCGCTACCCTCAGCGCAAGCACCACCCACCTGATCGCTTCAGCTTTAGCTCTGGCCCACCTGACCGTTTTGGTTTTGCCACGGTCACCTCCTACTCGCCTTAGTTTACAGCCTTTCTTGCAGCACTTCACACAGACCAGGAGCCTCGGTCGTACCGGGAGGCCGTCCAGTCCCCTCAGTGGCGACAGGCTATGAGCGAGGAATTTTAGGCATTTGAGCAGACTCAGACTTGGGATATCGTCCCCCTTCCCGTTGGTATTGAGCCTGTCAGTTGCCGGTGGGTCTACAAGGTCAAGCGGAGACCTGATGGTTCCATCGAGTGGCACAAGGCTCGGTTGGTGGCTCGTGGCTTCACTCAGGCATACGGAATAGACTACGAGGAGACTTTCGCACCTGTAGCTCAGATGACCTCTGTTCGTGCACTTCTGGCAGTTGCAGCAGTCCGTCGATGGCCTCTTCTCCAGATGGACGTGAAGAATGCCTTTCTCCATGGTGATCTTTCAGAGCTCGTCTACATGCAGCCACCCCCTGGTTTGCATACTCCTCCCCAGCATGTTTGTCGCCTCCGTCGAGCTATCTACGGGCTCAAGCAAGCCTCTCGAGCTTGGTTTGAGTGTTTCCGACGAGCCGTCACCGAGATCAGCTACGTTGAGAGCTCGCAGGACCACTCGCTTTTTGTGCGGTCATCTCCTCAGAGCAGGGCGATTCTCCTATTATACGTCGACGACATGATCATCACAGGTGATGACTCCGCTGCCATCACTTCCCTTCAGCAGCATCTTCGGCGCCGGTTCCAGATGAAGGATTTAGGTCATCTTCGCTACTTCCTTGGGCTAGAGATCGCCCACAGTGAGCGAGGGATTCTGCTATCTCAGCAGAAGTCACAGCCGACATACTCAGTCGAGCTGCACTTTCCGATGATCGCTCTACTGTCACCCCTCTCGATCTTCATGTGAAGCTCCGTCCCACCAATGGTGAGCCTCTCTCAGATCCTACTCGGTACCGACAGATCGTTGGTCAGTTAGTTTACCTCTGCATCACCAGGCCCGACATTGCTCACGCCGTTAGCATCGTCAGCCAGTTTGTCGAAGCCCCCCGCTCTGCTCACTACGCTGCCCTTCTTCGCCTTCTTCGTTATCTCCGAGGCACTATCACGCGATCGCTCTTCCTATCATCGACTTCTCCTCTGGTCCTACGTGCCTACTCGGATGCTGACTGGGCTGGTGACCCGACTACTCGTCGATCGACTACCGGGTATTGCTTGTTTCTTGGAGATTCTCTCATATCATGGCGCAGCAAGAAGCAGAGCGTTGTCTCTCTCTCTCTGTAGTACTGAAGCAGAGTTTCGAGCTATGGCCTCTACTACCAAAGAGATCGTTCACTTGCGACGTCTTCTCGGAGATCTAGGGGCTGAGATCTTTGAACCTACAGCCCTTCACTGTGACAACCGGAGTGCAATACAGATTGTCACCAACCCGGTCTTCCACGAGAGGACGAAGCACATCGAGCTCGATTGCTACTACTCTCGCCAGGAGTATGACGCCAGGACCATCTCTCTCCCCTTTGTTTCCTCTGGAGATCAGATCGCTGACTTCTTCACGAAGTCACACCCTGCTCCACGTTTTCAGTTTCTGCTTAGCAAACTCATGGTGTATGACCCACCTTGAGTTTGAGGGGGGCTGTTAGTGATAGTGTATATTGTTGAGATACACATACCCGTAGATTACCTGTATAGGATACCCCTTGTCTTTCTTGTATCTTTGCATATATATTTGGCCCTTGGCCTAATGAGAGGCATTAATTGATTGACTCTCCCCAAAAACCCTAGCCTCTCTCTCTCTCCTTTTCATGCTAGGTAAACCTGTCACAGTTGTGAGTCTTGCGACTCAAGACTTTGAGCCAATGTAAAAAAATCCAAACAAAATTGCTTGCAACAACTCCTTGCAAAAAAAAAAAATGCTTGCAGAATGCTGGTTGGGGACTAGTCGGCAATCGCTAGTCGGGGACTAGTCGGGATTCCGCCCAGCAATGACAGAATCGGAATTAATCAGTCGACAAAATGTCGTCTGGGGACTAGTTGCCGACTAGTCCCAATTTTGATAGCATAGCATTCGATATATCTAGAAGTTTCCAAATGTGTTGATTTTTGGCATGTGTTCTATTTAAAGATAAGGTGATTATTCTAGGAAAAAAAAACTCACCTTCATTGGAGTCTACGTTCAGAGGGGAACTTACCTCCCTATGCAGTGATTTCATGGCCCCTGTTAGGGACTAGGGAGAAGGGAGCCTCCAGATGTTCGGAGGAAAACGTACCTCCATATGCAGTGATTTCATAACCCATGACCATAAGACTCCAACGAATGTGATTCTTTTTCAAGGATAATCATCTTATCTTAGATAGAACACATACCAAAAATCAGCTCATTTGGAAACTTCTAGGGGCATCAAATATGATGTTCAAAATCAACGGTTACATTGGACGGCTTCTTTTTCAAGGATAATCATCTTATCTTAGATAGAACACATACCAAAAATCAGCTCATTTGGAAACTTCTAGGGGCATCAAATATGATGTTCAAAATCAACGGTTACATTGGACGGCCGATAAAGCTTCTAACATTTGATACTTCTAGAAGTTACCAAATGTGCTTATTTTTGGCACGTGTTCTATCTAAGGCGCTCAAGACACCCAAACAACGATAATGCGCAACTTGAGAAGCAAGTGTTCAAATAATTTACCAATACAACTGATAAATTTATTGGAAGCAAGGCGCTCAATATACGACTGATAATTCAGGAGTGTGACTATGTCAAAACAATAATTACTACATTTAGTTCAAACACACTACTGATATATAATGAACAAATACCATAGAAAAAGACTGGTTTCAAATAATGAGGGTTTAAAAATTAGGCCATGGAGTTGAAAGTTGAAACCTTATGCGACTCAAGGAAGCAATGGCTCGAAGAGCACTCCGGATCATATCTTCATTACGATCTACTTCTTGCTTCACCGCATCAAGCTTTGGTTTGTGATTTATAGTCTTTTCGAGAGGATCAACCAATGAATCCAAAACTGTAAAAGATTTATAAGAATATAACTCAGTGGTAGAAAATATTATTAATTGCATTTCGAGAGATTTTACAGCTCTACATTGTTCATTCAGAAGCGACCAACCTGCAAGGACAGCAGCAGGACACTTGTCTGCAAGTTTTGACAAAATGAGATGGCAAGGCATCTTCACATCATAATGATCTGAAAACAGCAGAAATAAAAAAAGGAAAATAAACACTGCATGCAATAACCAGCACTTTAGCACAATGCAAAACTAAGTATGGAACGTTGTCTATCATTTAATGCAAAGATCATCAGACTAATTGTCGCATGAACCCAATCGTTACAGGTGGCATTATTGCTAAATTCACAGGATGGTAGCAATATTCAACGGAGGTGTATATAAATAGCATGCTCCAGGGACTTCATGAAAAGGTAATGCACTGTCATTGATTAGCAAGAATCACCTAATTAGACTAAAATAGCTGAATCTTTCGAATGGGAAATATAAGAATTTGAAGACATTTTAAGGCAAAAATATATCGATGTGTTCCAGTAAATATGAACTTAGACCAAACCTAGATAGCCTAATAAACCCTATCATGGATTATGATTGATCATGACGAGGAGTGAACACTCACCAGACAAACCAGATACAAGGTAAGGTACAATAAAAGATGACGGGTTCACTTGATCAAGACAACCGTCCAGCAATGTATCCACACACTCAAAAGCTGCTTTTCTAAGTTCAAGACCGTCATCCACAGTGTGCTTGAAAGGACCGAGATCCACTGTCCTAATCAATTCTTGCTGCGATGGAAAAATAAATTAATGGTGATCACGACAAGATAACACTAGCTTTTCATCTAAATAAGATCCTCCTTGACCTTGTAACTGACAAGTAATCCTTTATCACAATAGAGGATACTAAAAAAGAATGGCTGCAATGAAAAGTTCCCCAACAGAATAGTTCTATTGTGGGCCTTTACTAGCACAGTGTGAACGAAGGGACAAAGTTCACATGAGATTTGGCTTCAGTACAACCCCACAATCATGGACACAACCGAGTAGGCTGTTTAATTACAGAATAATTGCTACAAGTTAAGAAACAGTACAGAGCAGTGAAAATGATATTAAACAATTTTAAATATGTTGACAAAGTCCCCAAACAAGTCTTACAAGGCAGTCACTTGTTTATAGGGGTGCAAGTTGGAACAGAAATTCCGATTCCATCCGAAACCGATCCGAAAAATTCTGACTTTGGCACCATATAATTAAATCCGAATTCCGATTTCCAAAAATTCCGAAAAAAATCGGATCGGAATTGGAAGGGTCCTGTGTATTCCGAAAATTCCAATTTCCGATCCAAAAATTCCGAAAACATTTGATCCAAAAAAATCCAAAAAATTTCAATGTTTTATTCCGACCCAGACCCATCCGAAGCAGTAAGTGTTGTGCATTGTTGGCCCTTGGGCAAAGCCACCAAAGCCGTTGCTTTGGGCCTCACCCAAGGGCAGGGCACCAGATATGTTTTTCTTTACTTAAAATAGGTCCAACTCAACACCAGCAGGCAATAGCCTGCGATGCATTGCATATAAATCTTAAAAACCCTAAATCCCAACCAAATCATATTCTACCGTCTCCATCCTTTGCCCGACCCGACCCGACCCAACCAAGACTCATCCTAAGCAGCATGTGCTGTGCAATTACGAAAATTCCAAAATTCTATCAAAATTGGAAATTCTGAAAAAATCCAAAAATCTGCCAAAATTAATTTTTTAGAAATTTTCCGAACACCTCTATTTCGATCCGATCCATCCGAAAATCAACCCTACTTGTTAATGAATTACTTGATTATTTCAAAACGAAGGAACAAGCAAGTAATCTGAAAGAAATCTGGACATTATTGTAGATAAAACTGGAATGACAACCGTACTTTATGGAGCAACAATGCAGGATAAATTATCAGAAACCCTATGCTTTTTGAACAGGGCTCATTCAGGTAAACACTCAGGCTATTTAGCAGTTGATTTGATATGAAAATTATGACAGAATGTATAATAATGACAACAAAGCGCCACACCTTTACAACTGTCTGATCATATAGAAGTGGCAACAATTCAGGAAGAAGTTCTTTAATCAGATTTGGCTTGTTATGAGCAGCCGTACTCAAAGCCAGGACAGCTGCACGTCTAACATGCTGTATTAGGAAACGTTTCAAGGGTTACTTAAATTGCAAAAGATAAAGTGTATCCTCAACCAATCAGACTGATAAAAGAATTACCCGGTCACTATCTTTAATAAGCATCAAAAAAGTGGATATCTCAGGATATAAAATGCCATCTATTTTCTCAGGTCGTTCAACGATGGAGTATTTCACAGCAATGACAACTGTTGCTCTTGTGAAAGCAGCAGGATTGCTCGTACGCACCTAAAGAAGGCCGAAAATAATGCAAACAATGCTCATTAAACGGTATATGTGAACTTGTGACTTTTCCAAGTAGGCGATATACTATACCTTGAGTGCAGGAACAAGCTTCTGAGGTTCAATTAGTGCAATCTTACCCAAACACTCAGCTACTACATTACGAACCCCCTCTTCATCACTTTCACAGTGATTAAAAAGCAAATTCAGTATCTTTTCAACATTTGAATCCTGAAGCTCACACTGGCCAGCTTTATCAATAGACTGTCTTGCAATAACCTACACGATTGAAAACAAAAGATCACCACAGAATAACAAACACTATGTGTTTAAGCACAAAGACTAAAGGACTCCCCAAATCAAACAGCACACCTCTTTCAATGAGTGAAGCAAAAGATACTGCTGCTTCTGCTGATTATCAATTTGATCCAAGATGAATGGCAAATACTTGGATAGATTGCCCACGGCTATATTTCCAAGAGCATAAGATGCTGCAGACTTTATCTCTTCAAAAGGAGACTGGAAGGACTCAATAACAATGTTCTCTATGTGTGCATGCATGCTAAGATCTTTCCTTCGTCCTATTTCTCCAAGACATAGCAAGGCCAAGTGTTGTTTAGCCTGGAAAACAAATGAAAGGAATTATTACAATCCTCTGAAGCAAACTCTTGATATTTCCAGGAGCTAGCCAGTATGGTACTCCTATGTAGACGAAAAAATAATCGAATATATATTCGCTTCATTGTAGCTGTGAGGTATTAGTTCTCTGTGAAGTGTGAACCTTAACATTGGGACTCACAAATCAACAAACCAAGGCAACATGAGCTCAACCACAAATAGCTGGAATTTGTTCAGTTCAAACATTTTATTAGGATATCAAGTAAAATTACCACTGAGAAAATCTAAAAACAAAACCCCCTACGAAAAAGTTGACAAGATGTCCATAAGTTATTTTCTATAATGGTCAAAATTCATATACATGCAACAGATCATCTAAGTACCATCTTCAAGCAATTTATCGCAAGGCAAAACTAGCAATAAAATGAGCACCCTCGCATGTGCATGTAGCATTCCACATTACAGAACTTCTACACAATAAAAAAGCAGGATTGGACACTTGGACCGGGTATTATACCAAGACAAGCCTTCTCATCAACTTCAGTATTCAGACATAAACATGATCGAAAGCAAATGTGCAATTAAAAACAAGAATAAGGATAAATAACTTCATAAAATACTTACAGAACTTGTGGTGCTGTCATCTTTCAGGATGGCTTTAAGCATTTCTACCGTAGATGCACATTTGTGGTCACCCGCTGCAAGGCAAAGTACAGCAACACACTGTGCTACTGAATATAGGGCCTGTTTAGCAAGGCCACCAGACTGTGGTGATGGTCGAGCACTAGAAAGAAGTGAATTTAAAAGTGTATCAAAGCTTGTATTTTCTGAATGAACCAACGATGCAAAGAATCTCTGCAATGCCTGCAGCGTTAAAAAGAGCACAATCTTAGTAGATGTAAATGACAAAGATTTAACATGCAACTACCTATATCAGACAGCATACTTGTAGAGATTGACCCTGCATCAGAGAGCTTCTGATTAATACAAGTGCTTGAGGAAGAACTTTATATCTGACAGTCTGACCAACACTTTGGCTGGAGTTTCTGTCAGTCATCAATGTGCAGCAAAGTTCCAAGGCAAGAGCAGTCATATGCAGGTCTGTATCACTGCCAAAAAACAATAACAATAATAATAATGATAGTTTGATCAAAAAAACAATGCAGCAAAATAATGAAGGATCGAAACCTTATAAGAGTTGAAAGTTCACTGATTATAACTTCATAAGCAGATGAACCAATTTGATCACCATAAGCGACGATTAAGGAATTTAGTGCCCCCAATGTTGCCTGCCTTAATACCCTGTTAGCCTGTAACATAAAAGAAATATTACAAGTAGGCAATTATCAGAGGGATATTTATTTGTTTCCAGATGTTACAAGAAAATTATTCAATGCAAGTTGCCAGTCAAGGAACATAGGGGCACCTTCCGCAGGAATGCTGTTAACTCTGTGACAACTTGCTCCAATACACATGAGATATTGATCTGAAGTGATGAATTTGCAATTACTGCAAATGCCTGGATGACAAACATTAGAATTTGTAAGACAGAAAAGAAAGAATCAGTCAGACCACAAGCACCATTGTCCTAGCCAGAATTATATAAAAAATTTCGAAGTTGCAGAATGCTTCAAACAATTCAGTGGAATGAGGAAGAATTAGTATATGATATCCACCTTTCTTTTGATCCATAAAAAGAAATTTCATCATCATCCGAGTCTTAATCCAATAAGTGCACATCTCTAATCACTAACAGAAAAGAAAAAAAAAATTGGCATAACCAACAAAAGGGAAGCTAGGATGAAACAACCCTTAAACATAGGAAAAGTGCTAAAAGGAAAACACTGATGGGATAATCGTAAAAAGTGGTAGCATTTAATTTCTCTTTGTAGGATATTTAAAAAAACATAGAAGATAAGATAGGTATACAATGATCAAAAGATTGAAAACATAATACCCAAAACAAAGGAATCCACGTACTCATAGGATGATACAACCTGCTTCAGGCTCTAATACATAATATGAACAATAATGAAGCACTCATGGGAGCTTATTAGCAAAACCCTGGGGCCGCATTTCCGGCAGTCCTTTTTGTTCCTGGGCAAGATTATGCTTTCAAGAGTTGTTTTGTGTTTGTTGCCCATTTTTGCTCTTTCTTGTTCGTGAATACCTAAGCAGGACTGACCAGACTACTTGATAAGGTCATGAGGCCACTCTTGTGGTCTAGAAAACAGAGGAAGATCCATCATGTCAATTGAAACGTGGTTTGTAGGTCCCTGGACGAGGGGGGCTTGGATATCCGCAGCTTCGGGGTTATTAAAAAAGTCTTGGGAAAGAAGGATTTTGAGCTGTTAGTAATCTTGGAAGTCAGTGAGGCTCTTTCTTTAGAGCTAAGTGTGGGGTGTAAGACAATTTCTAGGCTTGGAAGATACCAGGGTGTTGCTCTTGGGCTTGAAGTGCGGTTGCAGAGGGTGTCCCGGTTTTCGTAGACCATTTGCTGAAATGTGACTGTTAATTCATGATGATAATTTGGGTCCGTCATGTGGCTGAATTCCATGCGCCTTGCACGATCGACATGAAGGCTTCAGATCGTGTCGTTAGTGTGGGTATTTTGTTGGATATAAGGTTTTAAATGTCGATTTCAAAGTTGATTTTGGATGGTCAATAAAGAAAATTTGTTGGAATTCGATCAAATGTCGGTGGAAATCTTGTATTTTCTACGGAAAACTTTTGATGGAAACTTCGGAATTTTTTGTCGAATTCGATCAAATTTCGGAATTTTTCTTTAAATTTCGGCCAAATTTTGATCAAATGCCAGTCTTTTATAAAAAAATTATAAAATATAGAGCTTGAAAACCATTCAAAAAATATATACCATAGGTCCAAAAGTGAAAACAAAAAATGAGTTATTAACATAGATTTAGAAATTCTATTATCACGTATCAGTAGGTCCCTAATTTCCATATTTGTAAATATTTTTATTACAATTTAGTCCTTTACTTAAATTTATTGAATTGGTTTTGCAACTTCACAAAAACATCCACATAATAGTTGGGTCGGGTCTGAACATCTTTAATGGGTCGGACTTAACTTATATTATGTTAATATTATAATATCTCAATTATTATATGTAAAAGAACCCTAACAACCAACTCTCGCCCTCCTCCTTACACGAACCAGAGAGGAGAACCAGCGCCACCTCTGGCAATCGGCAGACCGCCTGTCTTAGCTTGTCGGCTACCCAAATCCGCTCCTTGTTCGTCCACCGATCGCTGCCCGTCACCGCTCGTAGGCCGCACGGGCTTGGATTTCACATGTTCTTCACCATCCGACCACCATCAGAGGTCAAAAAGTTGGGGTTTTTGCTCCAATCCATTAATCTCAGGTACAAGACCAAAACCCCCAAACAATTTTTGGGTTTTGAGTGGATTTCGACCGAAAACAGAAACCCCCCCCCTATGTCAGAGGGATAAAAGACCGAATTATAACGATCGTTCTGGTCGACTTTTGTCGAAATTTGAATCCATGGATAGATGCCAATGGTTCAAAAGGAGGACTTGATCTTCTAGGTCTTCGGACCAATCTTACAATCCAAATCACCTATTTCTTGGTCTTGAGGAACCAAACTCCGTTCAATTACACTAAGGGCCCTGATCCAATGGTGAAATCCAATAAAGAGATGACTTATCAAATTTTATCTATGATCGACAGGCACATGTCTGAGATATCTCTGACGAGCTATGATAAGGAACTTGAGCTCAAGGGTAGAATTTGGAGGATCCTATGGATGATGTGGGCTCCTCATCCTAGAGCCTTCGTTTGCAAAGTGGCCAAGCAAAGGATCCTGATGGAGTAGCTCCTCATCTTGAGGGGTCTGCAACTGGATCCACTCTGCAATCGATGTGCAGGAGACACAAAAGGCACAAATTCACGTACCCTGATGGGATAGCAGCTAGCGAGCATGTTATAATCATGTTAACTTGAACTAGTGTTTCTATTTATTAATCAGTTTTGAAGAGTCTTAAGCTACATGGATAACTTCTCTTCACAACCTGAACGGGACCGAGC
Source organism: Chamaelirium japonicum (assembly GCA_947650365.1). Classification (NCBI taxonomy): domain Eukaryota; kingdom Viridiplantae; phylum Streptophyta; class Magnoliopsida; order Liliales; family Melanthiaceae; genus Chamaelirium; species Chamaelirium japonicum. The sequence goes on from OX393556.1 coordinate 32,742,810, forward strand.
TATAATGGTCAACACAATATGGTGGATCGAGAAAGTAAGAAATAATGAATACTTTGATGGCACTAAGGATCAGTCGGGGGTAGTTGCCAGGCATGCGGTGGTAACAACAAATGAATTCATTGACAATAACGTATTTGTTAATGCTATTGTGCATAAACAAAAGAACATGACCATATCGGTGGGAGTAAAGTTGATTGCACCTGATTTAGAGGACTGAAGATAAATTTTGAAGGTGTGATATCGAGGGCTAATGGCGATATAATTTCGGGATATATCATCAGAGGATCTCAAGGGATGGTGCTGCCGATTGGGAGCATTTTGATCCTCACCCAGTCTGTCCCCCATGCATATATCAGAGGACTTTGGGAGGGGCGCGACAACCCTGCAACTTAGTGGAAAAATCTGGATTGAGAGTAACTCCTTATACACAGTGAACAGCATCACTAATTGAATGGTTGAGGATCCGATTATGGAGGGCTGCGATCAAATGCATAGATCCTCTCGGCGTACTCGGGCATCCGATGTCTACTACAAAGGCAACCAGATTGTCAATGGTTGGCATGCAAAGGCCGAACCAAGACTACAAGTATTTACAGAAGTGGCAATTTCCCTCCAAAGTTGATTGGCATTATTAGCACAAATAATAGTGCTTGTGTAATTTTGCAATTTGCTCCTATGTACCAAGCTTAGGTAATTGTAGCTTTCTTCACAAACACACACACCCAAAAAAAGGAACAATAATGACACTTAGTTTCCATATGTTCGTGCGTGCATGTGTGTGTGTGTGTGTGGGTGGGTGTGGGTGTGTGCGTGTGAGAGAGAGAGAGAGAGACTAAACAAATATAAAATGGAATCCAATGTGTTAAGAGTTCAAAAACAGAAGATGATTTATTAGTCAAATACAAAATCAGTAAAAATGATGCCAAAAGAAAAGCATTATAATTAACCTCGAGCATGTAAAGCTTTGGGTGATCTATGGGCAAGTTGGAAAGACTCACAAAAAGACCTATAAATATCAAATAAACAAGTGTCAAACCCTTCCAAATTAGTAAAGTTACGTATTCCTCGAGAGAGGAGTGGCGCAAAGAAGGATCAGATGTAAACGTTTTTCAAGGCAAATCAAACTTTGCATTGATCTTGAAGCGTACGATATGAATATTATTACTAATTCAGAAATTCTTAGATAAATATTACGAGATCTTGAAGCGTACAAGATGAATATTATTAATTTATTACTAATTCTCAAAATTAATTACTAGTTATTTTTTAAAAGTAAATTTGATTGAATTCGGTAAGTTTGATTAGTTAAAATCCTTTGGCATTTGATTAAGATTTAAATTAGGTAGTATTTCCATGAATTAACATTACTTCATGAATTTCTACAAAAATAAAAATGATGGGGGAGTTTACACAGCATGGGAACATATATATAAATCAGTACTAGAGCCTTAAATTTTGTAATCAATAAATAACAGTAGCTTGATTTACTAAGCACAATAATGTACTGAAGTAAGATAATGGAAAATCGAACATTTTAACTGGATAAACACTTGCATAAAATGAAATTCACCTTGACAGCTGTGAGCCGGGTTATCTCATTCCCCATCCTATCAAGGAGAATGGGAAGGCAAGTATGTAGTTCTTGATGGAGATTGTCACCAAAAGTTGAGATTGCAAGGCTCATGCAAGATATAGCACACTCTTTAACCTCCTGCTAATAAAATACTATTAGCTAAATCAAAATGGTAGAATAAAACTATTTAACAACAAACTACAATTTGCGTAACCTGATCTTGGTCCTGATTTGCCAATCGTGTCAAGATGGCATTATAGATTGGGCGGACATAGGGCTTGAAATCCAGAGCGCATGTCTACACCACAGCAACTCTTAGAAACAATTGTCATGTAAAATCAGAAGTCAAAAATAGAAATCTAAAAATTAATCACCTCTAAATTTGGACGAAGAACGCGAACTAGCTCTCCACATACTCGCAATGCCTCAGCAGTCACCTTGTAGTATCTGTCACCAACGGCAGATAATACCGGACTAGAAAGGGCCTGGAAATATATCAGGCATAAGCAAGAGTTGATAAGGAATCATGATGTAATTCTAGGTGGACATTGCACAACACTACAAATGATTAATTAGGCAACCATCACCATAATTTTTACATATTATTTTAATTGCACATTTGCACTTAGGGGAATAAGCAACATCTGCAATGCTAAGAGATTTAAAGAAGATTGTGTCTGGTAATATCTGAATATAGCTTGATATAAATTTGGACGAGATGGCATTTTTGTACATGCCAAGATCACCAGTCCTTACAAATTCGAATATTTGAGTGTTGATAAGATATCATTCAAATATCTTTGGTAGGACCGGAATGATAGTGTGTGAATCATCATGACCAGACAATAAATCTAATATGTTCATACAATTAACATGCTTGCCTATGAATTAATGATATGCTGCTAACAGATTTTCACCCCTATCTACGAAGTTTACAATCATCATCACTTCAAAATTCAGTTGTGTAATGCAAACAAAAGTTGCAGTGAATTAGAAAGACCACTATCCAGTAGTTGCTTTGTATTAGTATCAGTAAAATATTTTGAAAAGGAGTAATACTATTTGAACAATCTCCATCAACAAAAACTTGGACAAACCAGACCCATGCCTTGGTGGCAGGGCCGCTTGGTGTGAATGCCGATGCACTGAGCCCTGGGCCCCTCCATCAGAGCATGGGTCTGGTTTGTCCAAGATTTTGTCGATGGAGATTGTTCAAATAGCATTACTCCTTGAAAGATCTTTAATAAATCAACCCATAGTTGACATCAAGACGTTATTAAAGTAATAAATGTTGTAACTTGTAAGATGCATGCATTAGAAGTCAAAATGCCCAATGAAATGGCACTTTGGCCCATTGGGGGCTGGAAAAAGCTTCGGCAAAAACTAATGTCTTGAACATGAAACACATTAGGATTTCCCACTCCTCTAATTCAATCCAGTTACGCATCCAAATAGTTAGAATGTAGATGTCTCAACTTCATTTTGATGGCATGCTCATCAGCAAAATGACCTCAAGGCTCAGACTAAAACTATAACTTGCACACTATTGGCTGTCAATTTCTCAGTTCACTGTCACAGCACAAATATAAAAAAGTGTAAATTACAAAAACCTCCCCTGAACTATGCACCTCATTTGGTCTCACAACTACTTTTTTGAACAATTTGATCCCTAAACTATGCTCCGTATGCATTTAGCCCCACAATCAACTTTTTATCCCAAAAATACCCTTATCAATTTCCAATAAGATTCAAAATTGTTTTAAAATATTTAATTTATGCTTACTAGGACAAGGGTATTTTTGGAATAAAAGTTAACGAAGGGGGCTAAATGCAGACGGAGAACAGTTCAGGTATCAAATTGTTCAAAAAATAAAGTTGAGGGAACAATATCAAATGAGGTGTATAGTTCATGGGAGGTCTTTGTAATTTGCCCTAAAAAAACACCTCAAGGATCTGACCAAAACAATAACTTGAAAAAATTGACAATCAACTTCAATATTTGAAGCAAATAATGCTGGTATCTACAGCCTAACCATCCAATGGACTGGTGGAAATGGCTTTCACTAAACAAAAAACAACCAAACCTATACCATCTCTATTTGCTTTTGATGTAAAGCTAGATGACATTAATGAGAGCATATAAGATACAGAAGAAAATAACAATTAAATAATTAAATAAATAGAAAGATTGATTAAGGGACATGATCAAAGGTCCAATTAATTATATCTTCTGAGTTCCGAAATTGCCCAACTTTGCAAGTGAGTCCTATGGAAATATTGACAAACGAACTTTACAACTGCAATGAAGCATTGGCATTGGATAGGAAGTATGGAGAAATGGGAAACGGTCCAAACGAACACAAATTAATGGCTTGACCATATAAGTTGACTAGATCGTCCAGTGTTAAATCTGCACATTTTATAATAAAATTAAAGGCCCAATTTATATCCTAGGAAAACTTTGGGATGACAAAAGGAAGTTCAATGGTTCAACCTAACATGAGTTTAAATTTTTCCATAATTTCTATAACGATAAATTCCAGTTAAGCCCATGATTTCCATCTAGAATTTATCTTGAGGATGATTGGATCTAGAATCAGAATGACTTGCTTCATATAACTGATGAAAAAATAGAGTTTAGAAGCATCATGAATGGTGCCTTAGCCACCACCAAATGGAAATAAAAAACAAAGTTAGTTTGAGGTAACAATTATATCGTGCTTAACCTTCTCATCAACATCACAATTAGTTGTCAAATACTGCTATACCACTCCAAATGAAAAGACATCACATTGTTGTAGTCTTGATTTGATTAACTCTCATTAGAATGAAAAGGCCTAGCATCTGGTCGGAATCTTGATTTGATTGACTCTCCTGTACCTACTCATTTGGGGCCTTAATGAGACCACTCAACAGTAATGAGCAACAGATAAAAGTCAACATATTTGCCTGACATTCACTGCTGCAGCCAGATAATCCTGAAGGTTTAATTTATGGCCATTCCTTAAGTCCACATATCAACTATTAAACCTTGGGATGTTCTAGTTGTCGTGAAGAAATTAAGCTGAAGTATCAGATAATAATTGTGGATCCCATAAGCATCATCTATCGGGGAAACTCCAGGAACATTGTTAACATCACTTAAGCCCTTCCTCTCTCTGAAGAAACCCATATACAAGTATTTATGTTTGATCAACGTGTTAAAACTAAGTGCAGCAAGAGAAAATTTTCACACACAAGAAGTTCAAACTAAATAATAAAGATAAAATTCATCCACATCCACCAACAATGTTGTCTGTATCATATACCAGTTACCACATGTGACAACTGAGCTAGATTTATCATATAATAAACTACTTTTGTCTACCTTTAGTGTCATTGCATAATATGTGCTCTTCGATTTCTAACTCACTGGACATAATACGGATACAAACACTCTTTCATTGACAACACTAAATCATAAAAGAAGTGACAGGCTTCATCACAAAAGTGATGAAAATTTCCAACTACACAACAAAAATAACCACAAAACAATATGAGCTCAGACCACATCTCCAAAACTAAACTTTATTGATTGCTGAGTACAAACGAATCAATCATAGTATGGTTGATCTGATCTGGTATCTAAAATAGTCACATCCGATATGCAAGGCAAGTAAATACTTAATATTCATGGATGACCAATATCCAGGCATAACTATTACGATACAATATCCAGACATAACTATTACAATCCATTATGGAGACATCTTTCAATATGCTTGGGTGCCCAGATGGCGGAACAAAGTATCATGTATCAGTTTCTTATTTCCATAGGCAGAAATATCTATAATGTACATAAGTCAGATGTGTCATCGATAATGCATCTCTGTAATCTACTAATGTGCAAGTTTTCTACCAACCGATATTTTGACACTGCAGCATGCCAGCACATCTAGGAGCTTGCAGGAAACTCGTTAAAAAGTATACAGTGTTTGCTGTAAGATGTTACATAAAAGATTTAATGACAGTGACAGCTAAATCATGTCGCTAATTGTATCCAGAATAACATATAACTTGCAGGAAATTTACTCTCTATAAACATAAATTCTTCCATCTGAAAAATACTTTAATGAACAATGAAAATATTATAGAATGCAGTTTGCATATACTGCAGCAGATATAACATGAAAACTGAATAGAGTGCAAGATGATAGTGAGACAGCAAGACACTGTAATCTATACATGAACATATCAAAACCACTTTCGAGCATCTACAAAAATAATCATAGCTAAGTGCAGGGACACATAAAAATTCAACAAAGCAGATTAAATGAGCAATTCTTGAGTGAGATCCATTCGGAAACTTCTAGAAAAGCATTACCATGGATTCCAGCGGGTAGTTTAAAATTTTGGCCAGTTTTTGACGAAACGAAATATACTAGTAAACTGACTTGGGCCAGATGAGGGTCTATCTAGATGTTTCAGCCAATAAGCAATTGCTTTAAATTTACCTTGGCTTGTTTTAAAAACTAATTTTCTATTTGTTTCAAACAGGTTTTGTCCATTTTCTTTTTTATTTTCTTTTTTCTAAAATAAAATTTGTAAATGTTACAACCAGTTTCGGTTGTTTCGTTTTGGTTCTCAGCTATGATCTGTAGACACGGACACGGGTGTCTAATGTCGACACGGACACGGGAGTCGGACACGGCTACATCAAAAAAGATGGATACGGAGACACGTGGGCATATATATATATATATATATATATATCAACAAAATTATAAAATTGATATAAATTAAAAATTACTATCCCTTCGGAATTCAACTCATCCACAGTCAACCATTTTCCTCTGTTCACCCAATTGGAGAAGGAAGAGATTCGCAACATTTGGTTTAATAACATGGAGCGATGGTATCATGCCGTGTCGACACGGGTGGACACGGGAATCCGTGTCGACACGGGTTGACACGGCTCCGAGGGCTCAATTAGAGGTGTCCCCCATATCATAGGTTCTCAGCCAACAGAAAAAGCGCCTGAAACAAAAACTTACATAAACTAAATAGAATTTACTCACGGAAAACATCCCTCAATGAAAATGAAGCTTTAAACATCAAAAGTAGTGTTCAAAGAGGAATCTGAAAACTTTGCCCAGTACCTGAATGTAAGGGTGGAAAACAGAAGGAGAATGTGAAGACATAACTAGTCTAGTGAAAACAAGAGCCTCGATCTTCAAATTCGAGGTAGAAGATTTATCCTGGGAAAGATAATGAAGGATAACTGTGAATATCAGGTGTTGTATAAGAATATGCTGAAAGAAAAATTGCACACTTGTTGCAACAAATGGAAGATTTAACTCACAGTCAAAGCCTTTTCAATTCCAGAAACAAGTAAGCCAATATGATCCGCAAGGCAGTCTGGTAAGACAACCACAAGTTCTTTTAATACTGAAAAAGCCCCTACCTGAAAATATATAGAACAAGATATCATGACTGTTTAAAGGTAAACCTGAAAAGAAAGAAAGAAAAAACGTACTCCTACCTTTGTCTTGATAGACTTTTCACGCAGCTCCCTGTTTACTGATTTGACAATTTTTGGTACTTCTTGTTTCAATAGCCATCGGGGACTGCAATTATTTGGGGGGAAAAGTGTCATGTCCTATTCTCTATTTTCTAATAAAAATATGAATACATAAAAATAAAAGCCATCAATGGAAGTAAAAGAAAGTGAGTAAATTATGCTATGAAAGAGAATGTAGTGCTTTCTTATTTCCCATCATCAAAAGGTTTACTTAAATATTTTGCAGCTATCTGTTAATCAGTGATTTAATAACTAAGACTTCATTACACATTGTCACCAAAGTTGTGTTGATAAAAGAGTAAGTAAGAAATGGAGTAGCATATATTGAAGTTGTACCAAAACTATACATCATGCAAGAAAAATAACAGCTTATATACAAAATTTAGGATCATTACCAAATACCAACTACCAAGAGGCATCAAAATAAAGATGGTAAAGGCATTAATTTGGTGGTCTAAGACCAGACAAAGCATAGAGTAAAAGTAACAGAAATAAATAAAGAAAATCCAAAATATATATAAAATAGAAACGATGAAAGTTTAATAGGAAGAAATGAAAGAAAATATATGGAATAATATTAAAATCGATCAGGTTGCTTATTAATAATTTGTACTAAAATAAAATTTCAAATATCTTATATTCTACTTCATAATCGAATCACTATCAGATTTTTTCTAGATTGCTTGTAAAATAGTACTTGAGAGTTGCACCCCAACAAATGAGATGTCATTCAATCAAGTATCTATCCACTCAAACAATCAGATTTGAATGATCACTTTACCATAAAGTGATTTCAATAGATGATGTAATTTGCCCCAGGAAATCCATATGGATGCCTCCAACAAAACTCCTCGATAAAATGAGAGGATCATCTTGCTTTAATACCAACTACTTTCAAACATAGACCTAATTGAGATAGATCAAGCAAGAAGCCAATCACAAAAGAGATGAGAGGACAGAGAGATAATTCATTGCAAGCGCTGAAACTAATGAAAAACAACAACCTATATTTGCTAGAAAACAATAATAAATATATAAGAATCTATTAACAAGCTTACAACCAACATTTACAATCTCAAGTACATGCCACTTATAACCTACTAGGACTCAAATGCTAAATTACAGGAACAAGAAATTTAATAAAGATAGGTATCTTACCTCATAAGATCTCTATTTTTTGTAATTTTCTATAGTTTTATGCATTCTATGGTTTATATGCAATATGCTGCAGAATTCCAGAAAAAATAAGATGCACAACAAATTAAAAAAGAGAATTATCACTTAGGCCCTTTTCTTCTAGCAGAGACTTCCCTCAGTAACAAAGAACTAATTCGTCACTCCCCTTACTTGTGTTCACATCTTCTCAAAACAAACAAAACCAAATCCAAATTGACTTAAAACGTCCATAACTTAACACACAACCGAACTATGACTATTTTAAACATTTCCATACAAAAACAACACTCCTAAACTCACTTTAGGACATTAAACAGGAAAAAGGCCAAAAAGTAAAAAGAAGTAAGAACACATAATTATACGACTTTATTGTTTCTATAACTCTTGGAGGAGGAAGATCTTAATATAAGTAGGAATCATAATGCTTGAGGAAATCCTATAATAATCAGGAATTCTGTCACTAAAAACTCCTATTTTAAGTAAATAAAATCCCTGAATCCTTATTGAACACAGAATCCATATTGACTACGGAAGCATACATTACGTACGAAACCACCCTAGTAGAATATATTAAACTAAGGACGATGAATGAACACTAAAATTAACTAAAAATTGTGTTAGAGCCCTTAAATGAAGACAAACATGGCTCCAGTAACACATAATTTGAATTGACTCATTTTTGTTCCTAGACCCCCGGGGTTGGAAGATTCTCGACTCTGTCAAGAAAATCCAGATGAAGATCTTGGTTCTGGATAAATAGATGGTAGAGGTCAATGTAAAACTTGCTCTTGATAGCATTTCCCTAACTTTGCTTCAGCGAAGCCGGGATTTCGATCTTATAACGACAGGTCAATTATTGCAATCTGACTCGTTGTGGTTTTTCATCGATGTTGGTGAGACTTGAGAGGATCCCAAAACTAATGTAGAATTGCAATCTTCGACTCATAAGGCTCATTGTGGTTTTTCATTGATGTTGTTGAGACTTGAGAGGATCCCAAAACTAATGTAGAATTGCAATCTTCGACTCATAAGGGATGTAATATTCAGACTCACTAGACCCTTCAAGTTCATCTTTGGGACTTTCTTCAGCTTGGCTGGAGGCTCTTTTCATATTATTCTATGAGCCTCTCTTCGACATTGGAGATTCTCTCCAGGAAGATTTACAGAGGAAACTCCCTATCTTATTTGGAAATCCCTTTTGGTGAATTTAAGGACTTAAATTTTGGTAGACAACAAATTTGATGGTTTATTCTCCTGCAAGTTCACTCGTCATGTTCAAGACTACTGGTCTAAGATGTTCTACTTGAAATCGGAGATCAAAGTAGATGAGTCAATCTGTTTTAGCATCTATGCCAATTTCTTTCACTGGACTAGATCAAAACGACCCTTCACGTCGATCCTCGAAACACGTACTCACCTAGTAGGCATCATCTGCACCTTGGCTCCTACGTAGAGTGAGAGGAGTACCTGCTCTAATACAACTAACATGGAATGTAAACCAAATTGAAATGAATCAAACAATAAGCCAACCACAAAAGAAAAAAGGGGCAAAAGAGAGAACTTCAACACAAGGGCTGAAATAACATGTAAACCAAGAAGAAAATTAATCAGAAATATCTTTAAAACTGATTTTACAAGCTTAAAACCTTCTTTTATTTATGGCATCCTGCCCATGGCTCATTTAACTTATCAAGGACACAAATATTATATTATATGAACAAGAAATTCAATAATAGTAGCCGTTCTGATTTTTTTTAATTTTTACATCTTCCACAAGGTTCTAGCAAGGGTGCAGGAAATGAAAAGATGGTAGCTTGGTTAGGTCGAACGTGGAAAAGTTTACTAATAATGGAAATAATATAGTAGGACGATAGCACATGCTGATGTGATCCGCACTTGAAACCGTCCGATGCAGACATGATGTATGGCCTCACTGAATCACATTCAACCGCTCATTCAGCACCATGAATCCCACAAAGTCCGGACAGAACGTGATCCGTTCGGGGTTGCTTTGCATCAAATGGTCGGTTAATATTATGTCGAATTCCAACAGCAAAGGAACTGGAGAGAACATTAAATAAAAGATTAAATCCACTCGTGCTCTTTCTTCAAGAAAAGAGTCTTTCCTCAATAAAAGAGAAGTCACTCCACAAAACTAAACCAAACTCAATCCAAATATAGTTAAAACTTTCCTCCTAAAATATGACAACAGAAGTCAAATTAATAAGAAATATAAATAAATTCTAAGATTTTACTAAGTTCATGAACTATTAGAGTAAAGGTCCGGAATTGTAATCCATTAGGGAGTACTATCATAACAAGGAATCCTTGGTCACTTAAGGGATCTTACTTTAAGTAGTATCCTTGATAAATTAGGAAAACATGTAGGATTCCTTACAAGAGTGGGAATCTTATATGACTAGAGAATACTAATGGAAGTAAGAGTAAAAATTGCTTAAGAAACAACCTTAAAACCTGTGTTACATCCAAAAACTCGACTCACTTGCCGAGCATACTCAGAAGTTCGGTCAAAAGTCGACTGAGTCATGATCTAAATATCGTTATATATAACATTATTGATATTTTTATATACATATTAGATTTCTACAACATAAAATTGCACATTATTTAAACATTATACCTAACATTGGAATTGTCTATATATATTTATAAATAGATTGATGAAATATATAACTTGGGCGAGCTTTAAATTTTAAACATAGTAAACCATGTTTTGATCATAGTCAACAGAGTTTTGAACCGAGTTGTTATCAGGCCGAGTAGATGGGCGAATCGACCCGAATCCCGCCCGAGTTGAGTCAACTCAGCGAGTTTTAAAGCAGTGCCACAAACATCGAGAATTAAAATGAATTGTAGCTAATAAAACTAAAAACTAAATAGAAATAATTCTAGAGACCCGGAATAAAAAAACATGGAAAGCACAACTAATAGTTTTATTTAGCTCTATTTGCTCCTGCAACAATACTTGTATGTGATGGACTAGGAAGCATGGGCACTTCCCTTGAGGTCTCGTGTTCGTGTCCAACACTCATCTGCAATGCCTTGGACACGTGTTGGATACTTCATGTATGTGTCCAATATTAGTCATATTTATTTTACCGGATATGCCTTGGACACTTCGCAGATACTATACGGATGCATACGAACACATGTTGGACATATAGGGTTAAACGTATAATATTTTTAAAAATCACAGCATTTTTTTGTAATTGAGGAAACTTTTGAATTCCTTATATAAAACTATACTTATTTTGGGTTTATTATTAGAAAAGATGAGTTTAAAAAATAAAATGCTTTCCGTTATTATAGATGTTGAGTTTAAATGATAAACATGAGGAATGTTAGATATGAAATAGTTATGTGTGTGTGTGTATAGAGAGAGAGAGAGAGTAGTGATAGGATACAACGTGCGGAATAAGTGTGGTGCGAATGAGAGCCGTCCGATCGTGGGGATCCAACGAATGGGATTCATCCGGAACAGCCCAAATCGCTATTACTGTAGTCTGTATCGGCTACAGTAACAGCGATTTGGGTCGTCCTGGTGAATCTCATCCGTTAGATCCATCCGATCGGACGACCCAAAACAATTTCGTTGTAACTGTAGACGGCAATTCACCTGGACCCATTCAAATCACCATCCATTGGATCCATCCGATCGGACAGCCCAAAAAAATTTCGCTGTTACTGTAGCGGCTACAGTAACAGCGAAATTTTTTTGGGTCGGATCGGATGGATCCAACGAATGGGATTCACCCGGACTCATTCAGATCAATGTTACTATAGCAGCTAAAGTAACAGCAAATAAGTACGTCCGGGGTGAATCCCATCTGTTGGATCCATCCGATCGAATGGCCCTCATTCACACCACACTTATTCCCCCATGTCGCATCCTATCACTACTCCATATATATATATATATATATATATATATATATATATATATATATATATATATATATATATATATATATATATAGGGGGCGGGGATGCTGGACCTGAGGTGCAGCAAGAACGCTGCACCTCAGGCTTGTTTACCTACCTAGAAGTTTTGGAATTTGATGAAATTTGGTGAGGGTGTTGTCTAGGGTAAGGTGATCATCCTCACCAATTTTTATCAAATTCCAAAACTTCTAGGGGGGTCAAATGGTCGAAGCAAAATCTGCAGATTTTAACGGTGACTGCGGACGGCTGATTTTGCTTCGACCATTTGACCCCCTAGAAGTTTTGGAATTTGATGAAAATTGGTGAGGATGATCACCTTACCCTAGACAACACCCTCACCAAATTTCATCAAATTCCAAAACTTCTAGGTAGGTAAAACAATGCCTGAGGTGCAGCGTTCTTGCTGCACCTCAGGTCCAGAATCCCCGCCATCATATATATATATATATATATATATATATATATATATATATATATATATATATATATATATATATATATATATATATATATCACAGCGTGTTCATGTATTTACAACCGTGCCACTATGCCATATATATTTCAGACCGTCTGATTATATACACAAATGCTCAGATTTGTAGGGAACGAATTAAATAGCTCTTAAGGCGAATGAGATTCACCATGGAAGGGGGATAAGAACGGTTGATTTTAAATGGAGTTGAGATAGAAGGATATAGTTGAGGGTGAAAGTATTATATGATTTCAGGACTTGATTGTAAAAAAAACAATGACAAAATAAACTTGAGGGGTCTTATGTAAAAAATCAGGGATATGTTTGGCAATAGTATTATTGTTTACACATTTTTCCACTATGAAAAAAATTCTTATGCCCAATGGAAATATGACAAGTGGCACTCCATTCCTCTCCTTTTTTTTTCTCTCCGCTGAAATCACTCTCTTCATCTCTCCGTGGTCCCCCCCCCCTCCATTTAGGAGAACATGTTTGATACTCTGTTGCTTTGTTCGCATAGAAATGTTCCAATAAGATATCCCGTATGTAACGTATCCCGTATGCAAAAAATACCTCTATTTAGTGCACCCTCTCTTTCTCTCTCTTATTGGTCTCCTTTACACAGTTTGAGAGCATTTTTGCTATCCGATGCATTTGCTGCACTTGCTTATTACCCAATTGTGAGCTGCCACATGATCCAAAAGAAAGGGCATAATGGACTGCAAATAGGGGTGGCAATGGATCGGTTCGGGTCGGGTTGAGACATAGGTATAATGGTAAAACACCCAACCCGAACCCAACCCGTTTAATAAACGGGTCAAAAACTTAAACCCAAACCCGACCCGCCTAATAAACAGATTGAGCCGACCCGACCCGTTTAACCAGTTTACTAAACGGGTTGGGTCGTGTCGGATCAAGTTGGGTCAACAGAACCAATATAAACCTGTTGGGTTGGGTCAAGACAAGTCGGATTGGGCCGGGTTTGATCGGGTTGGCTCGAGTTGGTTTGGGTCGGGTTGACACGACCCATTTGTTAAACGGGTCAATCGGGTTATAAGTACAAACCCGAACCCGACCCATTAAATAAACGGGTCAACCGGGTCGACCCGTTTATGACTCGACCCGTTTAACCCGTTTACTAAACGGGTAGGGTCGTGTAGGGTCATGTTGGCTCGGGTTGGGTCAACAGAACCCATGTAAACCTGTTGGGTTGGGTCAAGACAAGTCGAATTGGGCCGGGTTTGATCGGGTTGGTCCGGGTTGGCTCGAGTTGGTTCGAGTTGGGTTGGGTCGGGTCGGGTTGACACGACCCATTTGTTAAACTGGTCAAGTCGGGTCAATCGGGTTATAAGTACAAATCCGAAGCCGACCCATTAAATAAACGAGTCAATCGGGTCGACCCGTTTATGACCCGAACCCGTTTAGGCCAAACCCAAACCCTCTAACTTCGGGTCGAGTTGGCGGGTCGAGTCAAAGATTGCCAACCCTAACTGCACATGCCCTATTATTGCTTTTCTAATTGACGACGGGGCAGCACACGATTAAGCCGTAGTCAAGTGAATATGGTAGCAAAATAGTACTCCGTCTTTGGTCTTTATTTTTCAAAAAAAAAAAAAAAAAAATTTAGTCCCCACCCACACCAAAGAATGATTTGCCAAGTCCGCAGATAATTGCCCACAAGTATCGAGTCCATTGCTTGGATGGCTCTGATGAAACAAAAGGTATAAGAGTTTTTTTAAAAAAAGTTGTACTCCTTGAGCTAGGGTCCATTGTTTGGATGATTCTAATAAAATAGAAGGTATAAAAGTAGAAAATTGTCTGGAGTTGTACTCCAAACTAGGGTCTATTGTTTAGATGGCTCTAATGATAGAAGGTATAAAAGGAAAAAAAATTTGTGTCGAGTCGTACTCCTTGAACCGGGATCCATTGTTCGAACGTCTCTAAATAGACAGTTATATATGAAAAGTCAAAAAATATTGTTTTGGTCTGTCGGACAACCTTGCTTGAGACCATCCAAGCTGCCAAAGTGACCTAAGAACTCAGGGTCGGGTTGAGAAAACACAATCCTAACCCTAATACATATCACAGCGTGTTTGTTTTATTTATAACCGTGCCACTATGCCATATATATTTCAGACTGTCTGATTATATACACAAAGGCTCAGATTTGTAGGGAACGAATTAAATAGCTCTTAAGGCGAATGAGATTCACCATGGAAGGGGGATAAGAACGTTTGATTTTAAATGGAGTTAAGATAGAAGGATATGATTGAGGGAGAAAGTATTAAATGATTTCAGGACTTGAATGTAAAAAAAACAATGACAAAATAAACAGAACCCATATAAACCTGTTGGGTCGGGTAGTATCGGATCGAGTTGGGTCAACAGAACCCATATAAACCTGTTGGGTTGGGTCAAGACAAGTCGGATTGGGCCAGGTTTGATCAGGTTCGCTCGAGTTGGTTCGGGTCGGGTTGACACGACCCATTTGTTAAACGGGTCGAGTCGGGTCAATCGGGTTATAAGTACAAACCCGAACCCGACCCATTAAATAAACGGGTTAATCGGGTCGACCTGTTTATGACCTGACCCGTTTAACCCGTTTACTAAACGGGTAGGGTCGTGTCGGGTCATGTTGGCTCGGGTTGGGTCAACTGAACCCACGTAAACCTGTTGGATTGGGTCAAGACAAGTTGAATTGGGCCGGAATTGATCGGGTTGGTTCGGGTTGGTTCAGGTTGGGTTGGGTCGGGTCGGGTTGACACGACCCATTTGTTAAACTGGTCAAGTCGGGTCAATCGGGTTATAAGTACAAACTTGAAGCCGACCCATTAAATAAACGGGTCAATCGGGTCGACCCGTTTATGACCCGAACCCGTTTAGGCCAAACCCAAACCCGCTAACTTCGGGTCGGGTTGGCGGGTTGGGTCAAAGATTGCCAACCCTAGCTGCACATGCCCTATTATTGCCTTTACAATTGACGATGGGGCAGCACACGATTAGGCCGTAGTCAAGTGAATATGGTAGCAAAATAGTACTCCGTCTTTGGTCTTTATTTTTCAAAAAATAAAAAAACTTTTTTAGTTTCCACCCACACCAAAGAATGATTTGTCAAGTCCGCATACAATGGCCCACAAGTATCGGGTCCATTGCTTGGACGGCTCTGATGAAACAGAAGGTATAAGAGATTTTTTTTTTAAAGTTGTACTCCTTGAGGTAGGGTCAATTGTTTGGACGATTCTAATGAAACAGAAGGTATAAAAGTAGAAAATTGTCTGGAGTTGTACTCCAAACTAGGGTCTATTGTTTGGATGGCTCTAATGATAGAAGGTATAAAAGGAAAAAAAAATTTGTGTGGAGTCGTACTCCTTGAACCGGGATCCAATGTTCGGACGTCTCTAAACAGACGGTTATATATAAAAAGTCAAAAAATATTGTTTTGGTCTGTCGGACAACCTCACTTGAGACCATCCCAGCCGCCGAAGTGACCTAAGAACTCAGGGTCGGGTTGAGAAAACACAATCCTAACCCTAATACAAATCACAGTGTGTTTGTTTTATTTACAACCGTGCCACTATGCCATATATATTTCAGACCGTCTGATTATATACACAAAGCTCAAATTTGTAGGGAACGAATTAAATAACTCTTAAGGCAAATGAGATTCACTATGAAAAGGGGATAAGAACGGTTGATTTTAAATGGAGTTGAGATAGAAGGATATGATTGAGGGAGAAGGTATTATATGATTTCAGGACTTGATTGTAAAAAAAACAATGACAAAATAAACTTGAGGGTTTTATGTAAAAAATCGAGGATATGTTTGGCAATAATATTATTGTTTACACGTTTTTCCACTATGAAAAAACTTCTTATGCCCAATGGAAATATGACAAGTGGCACTCCATTCCTCTCCTTTTTTTTCTCTCCGCTGAAATCACTCTCTTAATCTCTCCATGGTCCCCCCCCCCCCCATTAAGGAGAGTATGTTTGATACTCCGTTGCTTTGTCTGCATAGAAATGATCCAATAAGACATCCCGTATGTAAGGTGTCCCGTATTCAAAAAATACCTCTATTTAGTGCACCCTCTCTTTCTCTCTCTTATTGGTCTCCTTTACACAGTTTGAGAGCATTTTTGCTATCTGATGCATTTGTTGCACTTGCTTATTACCCAATTGTGGGCTGCCACATGATCCAAAAGAAAGGGCATAATGGACTGCAAATAGGGGTGGCAATGGATCAGTTCGGGTCGGGTTGACATAGGTATAATGGGAAAAACACCCAACCCGAGCCCGACCCGTTTAATAAACGGGTCAAAAACTTAAACCCAAACCCGACCCGCCTAATAAACGGGTTGAGCCGACCCGACCCGTTTAACCAGTTTACTAAACGGGTCGGGTCGTGTCGGATCGGGTTGGGTCAACAGAACCCATATAAACCTGTTGGGTTGGATCAAGACAAGTCAGATTAGGCCGGGTTTGATCGGGTTGACTCGAGTTGGTTCGGTCGGGTTGACACGACCCATTTGTTAAACGGGTCGAGTCGGGTCAATCGGGTTATAAGTACAAACCCGAACCCGACCCATTAAATAAACGGGCAATCGGGTCGACCCGTTTATGACCCGACCCGTTTACTAAACGGGTAGGGTCGTGTCGGGTCATGTTGGGTCAACAGAACCCATGTAAACCTGTTGGGTTGGGTGAAGACAAGTCGAATTGGGCCGGGTTTGATCGGGTTGGCTCGAGTTGGTTCTGGTTGGGTTGGGTCGGGTCGGGTTGACACGACCCATTTGTTAAACTGGTCAAGTCAGGTCAATCGGGTTATAAGTACAAATCCGAAGCCGACCCATTAAATAAACGGGTCAATCGGGTCGACCCGTTTATGACCCGAACCCGTTTAGGCAAAACCCAAACCCGCTAACTTCGGGTCGGGTTGGCGGGTCGGGTCAAAGATTGCCAACCCTAGCTGCACATGCCCTATTATTGCCTTTCTAATTGACGATGGGGCAGCACACGATTAGGCCGTAGTCAAGTGAATATGGTAGCAAAATAGTACTCCATCTTTGATCTTTATATTTCAAAAAATAAAAAATCTTTTTTAGTCCCCACCCACATCAAAGAATGATTTGCCAAGTCCGCAGACAATGGTTCACAAGTATCGGGTCCATTGCTTGGACAGCTCTGATGAAACAGAAGGTATAAGAGGTTTTTTTTTAAGTTGTACTCCTTGAGCTATGGTCCATTGTTTGGACGATTCTAATGAAACAAAAGGTATAAAAGTAGAAAATTGTCTGGAGTTGTACTCCAAACTAGGGTCTATTGTTTGGATGGCTCTAATGATAGAAGGTATAAAAGGAAAAAAAATTTGTGTGGAGTCGTACTCCTTGAACCGGGATCCATTGTTCGGACGTCTCTAAATAGACGGTTATATATAAAAAGTCAAAAAATATTGTTTTAGTCTGTCGGACAACCTCGCTTGAGACCATCCCAGCCGCCGAAGTGACCTAAGAACTCAGGGTCGGGTTGAGAAAACACAATGCTAACCCTAAACCAATCCGTTTAGCCCAACCCTAACCAACCCGGTCAACTCGAATCGGGTCGAGTACCATAGGTTGTGAAGTACTAAGACTGAGATGAATAAAATTGATTATTAAAAGTTTTTATTATGTGACTCACTGCATATGTTTCACCGGGGTAGGGCCGCCGGAGACGGGTATTGTCGTCGAAGGTGTGTGTTGATGCCAAAGTTATCAGATTATGTCGTGCTTGCAGCAGCACCGAAGGCACCCGCTGCGTGTCGCGCCGAAGGCGCCTGCTGCGTGCCGCGACGAAGCCCGTGCCGATCGGCACACAGCAGGCACCTTCGGCTCGGCACGCAACGGGTGCCTTTGGTGCTGCTGAAAGCATGGCACAATCGGATAACTTTGGCATCAACACACACATTCGACGACAACACCCGGCTCCGACGGCTCTGCCCCGGTGAAACATATGCAGTGAGTCACATAATAAAAACTTTTAATAATCAATTTTATTCATCTCAGTCTTCAGTACTTCACTAACCTATTGTACTCGACCCGATTCGACTTGACCGGGTTGGTTAGGGTCAGGCTAAACTGCTTGGTTTAGGGTTAGGATTGTATTTTCTCAATCCGACCCTAAGTTCTTAGGTCACTTCGGCGGCTGGGATGGTCTCAAGCGAGGTTGTCCGACAGACCAAAACAATATTTTTTGACTTTTTATATATAACTGTCTGTTTAGAGACGTCTGAACAATGGATCCCAGTTCAAGGAGTACGACTCCACACAATTTTTTTTCCCTTTTATACCTTTTGTCATTAGAGCCATCCAAACAATAGACCCTAGTTTGGAGTACAACTCCAGACAATTTTTTACTTTTATACCTCTGTTTCATTAGAATCGTCCAAACAATGGACCCTAGTTCAAGGAGTACAACTTAAAAAAAAAAAACTCTTATACCTTTTGTTTCATCAGAGCCGTCCCAGCAATGGACCCGATATTTATGGGTCATTGTCTGCGAACTTAGCAAACCATTCTTTGGTGTGGGTGGGGACCAAAAAAAAAATTTATTTTTTGAAAAATAAAGACCAAAGACGGAGTACTATTTTGCTACCATATTCACTTGACTGCGAGTCTGCGGCTGATCGTGTGCTGCCCCATCGTCAATTAGAAAGGCAATAATATGGCATGTGCAGCTAGGGGTGGTAATCCTTGACCCGACCCACCAACTCGACCCGAACCAAACCCGAAGTTAGCGGGTTTGGGTTTGGCCTAAACAGGTTCGGGTCATAAACGGGTCGACCCGATTGACCCGTTTATTTAATGGGTCGGGTTCGGGTTTGTACTTATAACCCGATTGACCCGACTTGACCCGTTTAACAAATGGGTCGTGTCAACCCGACCCGAACCAACTCGAGCCAACCCGACCCAACCCGATCAAACCCGGCCCAATCCAACTTGTCTTGACCCAACCCAACAAGTTTACATGGGTTCTATTGACCCAACCCAAGCCAACACGACCCGACCCGTTTAGTAAACGGGTCGAGTCAACCCGTTTATTAGGCGGGTCGGGTTTGGGTTTAAGTTTTTGACCCGTTTATTAAACGGGTCGGGTTCGGGTTGGGTGTTTTACCCTTATACCTATGTCTCAACCCGAACCGACCTGACCCGTTGCCACCCCTATGTGCAGCCCATTATGCCATTTCTTTTGGATCATGTGGCAGCCCATAATTGGGTAATAAGCAAGTGCAGCAAATGCATCGGATAGCAAAATTGCTCTCAAACTGTGTAAAGGGGACCAATGAGAGAGAGAGGCACTAAATAGGGGAATTTTTTGCATTCGGGACACCTTAAATATGGGACACCTTATTGAATCATTTCTCAACTGCAGACAAAGCAATGGAGTATCAAAAATACTCTACGAAATGGGCGAGGGGGGGGGACCACGGAGAGATTGAGATAGAGATTTCAGCGGAGAGGAATGGAGTGCCCTTGTCATATTTCGATTGTTCATAAGAAATTTCTCCATAGTGGAAAAACGTGTAAACAATAATAATATTGTCAAACATATCCCGATTTTTTCCCCTCAAGTGTATTTTGTCATGGATTTCTTTATAATCAAGTCCTGAAATCATTAAATACTTTCTCCCTCAATCATATCCCTCCATCTCAACTCCATTTAAAATCAACGGTTCTTACCCCCCTTCCCAGGTAAATCTCACTCGCCTTAAGGGCTATTTAATTCGTTACCTACAAATCTCAGCCTTTGTGTATATAATCGGACGGTTTGAAATATATATGGTATAGTGGCACGCATGTAAATAAAACGAACACGCTGTGATATGTGAATCTCACTCGCTTTATACCTTCTGTCATTAGAGCCATCCAAACAATAGACCCTAGTTTGGAGTACACTCCAGACAATTTTTTACTTTTATACCTCTGTTTCATTAGAATCGTCCAAACAATGGACCCTAGTTCAAGGAGTACAACTTAAAAAAAAAAAACTCTTATACCTTTTGTTTCATCAGAGCCGTCCCAGCAATGGACCCAGTATTTGTGGGCCATTGTCTGCGGACTTGGCAAATCATTCTTTGGTGTGGGTGGGGACCAAAAAAGTTTTTTTATTTTTTGAAAAATAAAGACCAAAGACGGAGTATTATTTTAATACCATATTCACTTGACTACGGCTGATCGTGTGCTGCCCCATCATCAATTAGAAAGGCAATAATAGAGCATGTGCAGCTAGGGGTGGCAATCCTTGACCCGACCCACCAACTTGACCCGAACCAGACCCGAAGTTAGCGGGTTTGGGTTTGGCCTTAACAGGTTCGGGTCATAAACGGGTCGACCCGATTGACCCGTTTATTTAATGGGTCGGGTTCGGGTTTGTACTTATAACCCGATTGACCCGACTTGACCCGTTTAACAAATGGGTCGTGTCAACCCGACCCGAACCAACTCAAGCCAACCCGATCAAACCCGGCCCAATTCGACTTGTCTTGACCCAACCCAAGAGGTTTACATGGGTTCTGTTGACCCAACCCAAGCCAACCCGACCCAACACGACCCGACCCGACCCGTTTAGTAAACGGGTTAAACGGGTCGGGTCAACCCGCTTATTAGGCGGGTCGGGTTTGGGTTTAAGTTTTTGACCCGTTTATTAAACCAGTCGGGTTCGGGTTGGGTGTTTTACCCTTATACCTATGTCTCAACCCGAACCGACCTGACCCATTGCCACCCCTATGTGCAGCCCATTATGCCCTTTCTTTTGGATAATATGGCAGCCCACAATTGGGTAATAAGCAAGTGCAGCAAATGCATCGAATAGCAAAAATGCTCTCAAACTGTGTAAAGGGGACCAATGAGAGAGAGGCACTAAATAGGGGTATTTTTTGCATATGGGACACCTTATTGAATCATTTCTCTACTGCAGACAAAGCAATGGAGTAACAAAAATACTCTACTAAATGGGCGGGGGGGGGGGCACGGAGAGATTGAGAGAGATTTCAGCGGAGAGAAAAAAAAAAAAGGAGGAATGGAGTGCCACTTGTAATATTTCGATTGATCATAAGAAATTTCTCCATAGTGGAAAAACGTGTAAACAATAATAATATTATCAAACATATCCCCGATTTTTTACATAAAACCCCTCAAGTGTATTTTGTCATGGATTTCTTTACAATCAAGTCCTGAAATCATTAAATATTTTCTCCCTCAATCATATCCCTCAATCTCAACTCCATTTAAAATCAACAATTCTTATCCCCCTTTCCAGGTGAATCTTCTATGAGATAACTCTTCTATGAGATAACTTTGAGAAACCTATCTAGAGGTTTTAGAATTTGATGAAAATTGGTGAGCATGCTCTCTATGGCAAGTTGATCCTCACAAAAAATCATCAAATTATAAAACCTCTAAAGGCATCAAATACACAATTCAAATTATTGGTTTTAATGGACGGTCAATAAATCTTCTGACATTTGATGCCCTTAGAGGTTTTAGAATTTGATGGTTTTTTGTGAGGATGATCAACTTGCCATAGAGAGCATGCTCACCAATTTTCATGAAATTCTAAAACCTCTAAATAGGTTTCTCAAAGTTACTCATATCTCACTGGATCGCTACCATACATATATATATATATATATATATAAACTATTGAAAACCTCATGCCCAAGGGCACGGAAAAGATTTCGAGGAAGATGAAAAATATTTTGAGGGCATCGACAATATTTTAAGAGAGGTTTCAATAATTCGAGAGCGACGACAATATTTCGACGGAGGTGACAATATTTCGACGGAGGTGACAATATTTTAAAAGTGATAGAAATATTTCGATGGAGGTGATAATATTTAGAGGGTGAAAGAATGGAGTTTGGTAGAGGAGGTGAAGGGACAATATGCCATCTTCTTCCTTTGATCCTCATCTTTCTTTGATCCTCTTCATTCCCTTTCCCTCTTTATGTCTATCTTGGATGGCTGGTTCAAAAATAAAAGTTGGTATTGTAGTTAGGTATCATTAAAAAAAACTCGAGTGTTGGGGGCACCCGAAAAATTTTGACGGCGGAGACAAAATTTTGATGGTGTTGACACCCGACCGGTGAATCATAAAGCTTTGTTGGAATTCTGTGTCATTTGATTCGGAACAAAAAGAGCAGGTCATGTGGCGAGGGGTCGTGTCTTTTGAGTGATGGTGCGGCGAAGGGCCGATGCCTTTCTGCACTAATGAATGTGGTTGAAGGGTTTGGGGTGAGTGCCATTGAAGGGAAGAAGTTGAGGCCAATGAGAGAGAGAGAGAGAGTCCCTACCTGGAATGGGGGTTGGGTTGTACATGGGTTCTCCGGAGAAGAGGAAAGGAGGAAGCATGGTCGGTCGGAACTTGGCCTGAGCCGGGGAAGAAGATGTCGCTCGGGGAGGTGAAGTGATGGTGGGTGGTGGAGGGGATGATGGGTGGAGTCGGTGGTGAAGGTGCGGGGTCATGTCGGGTGTTGGCCGATGTCGAAGAAGGTGATGAGAGGGGAGGGAAAAAGGACAGGGAAGAAATAAGAGAGGGAAAGAGAGAGAGAGAGGGGGCGAGCAAATAGAGAGAGATAGAGGGTCAAAGAGAGAGAGAGGTGGGTAAGGAGAGGGGGTGGGTGGAGACGGGACTCGAGTACAAAAAAAAATAATTGGTTGTCAGGGCATCTACAATCCTTACTCAAATCATTACACAGATTTGAATCTAAGTAAAATTGTCTAAAAAACAACTCCAGCCCTTTACTCAGACTTATATCAAACTAAGTTTTACTCAAATTTTTCACCAAATCAAGGGACACTCAAACACCATACTAAATTCTAACGATCAATTTCCAATGCCTTTCTATTTACAAATGTGCCATCCAATTTTGAGTTTTACTCAAATTTGAGTAAAAAAAATGAGTAAAAGGGCTGGAGTGCTTGTATCAGATTGGGTTTTACGCAAATTTGAGTAAGGACTGGAGTACTCGGGATCAAATTGAGTTTTTACTCAAATATAAAAATTTGATTAAGGGTTGAAGATCCTCTCAGTTGTATTCTTTTGTGCCACCTAATTGTCCTTCCATTTTTTCAATTGTATTTTTTACACAAAACCCCTCATATGATAATTAAGGGCTTTAATCTTTATCAAATTAAAACTCAATTGAAGGGGACAAATGTAGTTTTTTTAACTATAGGAGGGTTAAGTATATTTTATCTAAACTTTAGAGGGTTAAAGTGTAATTTACCCTATTTATTTGTCAAAAAATAATAATTTTCCATACAATAAAAGTAAAGTAAATGATTCAATCCTGCTAGCAACCAGAAAGACATCATCTCTACAGTCTATCCTTTGCATGTGATGCACCCACCTAGGCCTACAATCCGACCTTGACACCCAAATCAGTGTAGCACATAAAACTACACTATACAGTGAGTTGGGTGTCATCCAATAAAGTTCTTCAAGCCCAAATCTAGCACCAACCCAAAAGGTTGAGAGAGAGATCCTCCAATTTCCATTCATGGGCACCACCCCACCACCACCTCTAGTTGTCCTCTTTCCCCTCACCACCTCAGCCACTACCACCACCACCTCCTCAGAAGCAGAGCTCCTCCTAGCCCTCAAGTCCTCTCTCCAAGACCCCACCTTCTCCCTCTCCAACTGGGCCCCCACCACCCACCTCTGCAGCTGGACTGGCATCACCTGCTCCAACTCCTCATTACCCACCTCCCTTGATCTCCACATCTCACACCTCAACCCGGCCCACAACCGCCTCATCCAGCCCCACCCCCTTCACCTCACACAGTGTACCTAGGGCTGGCAATGGGCCTGGATCCAGCCCAGGCCCGATTGTGCCCGGTCCATTTCGAAGGGGTTTGGGCATATATCCCAAACATTATATAACGGCTTGGACTTATTGTTTTAGCCCGAAACTAAAACAGGTCGGGCCTGGGCTCGTATAGGTCCGGCCCGAACCTGGCCCACTTTCATATTTGGGATCGGGTCTACTCAACATATCTAGGTATGGACTTTTTCTATTCGATTAGATAACAACGATATGTTATGGAAAATCTTAAGAGTTTCTTACGGTCATTGCTAGCTTACACCACAGATTATAAAATAAAAAATTAGTTAATAACATAGATTAATGCCAAATAAGTGCATGGAAAAAAGTTGGTCATTGAAGGCTTTTGGGCCCAGGTTCGGCCCAGACCCAAATCTTTGATACGGGCTTGGGAATGGTCTTATCTATAAAACCCAATACAGAAATGGGTCAGGCTTGAGCCGAAGAAAAAAATACGGGCCTGGACCCGGGCTTGGTTGAGCCCGGCCCAAGCCTGGCCCATTGCCATCCCTAAGTGTACCCACTTGGTCACACTCACCCTCAGCACCAACCTTCAGTGGGGCACCCTCCTTGACCAAATATCCCTCCTCTCCTCCCTCGCCTTCCTTAATCTCAACAACAACCATCTCCAAGGCCAGATCGAGTGACCTAACAGCCTCAGGTATGGTGATCGGCGGCTGTAACTGTGGCTGATGGCCACACACACACCAAGAGAGATGTGGGGCAGAGGAGGGCTAGGGGGTCGGCCAGCCTAACGATGTCGGGAGGCCGACTGGGCCGAGCTTCGGCAACGCAGAGAGAGAGAGAGAGAGAGAGAGAGAGAGAGAGATGGAGGCAGACGGGATTGAGGTCGGCGGGGTTGCTGGTCACCGACGACGACCCAGACCCCGCTGGCGAAGGAAGAGCACACTTCGGCGACGGTAAGCCCCTGCTTCGGCAGCCTAACCACCTGGAACCAAGAGAAAAAAAAAATCAAAAATAGATAGAGAGGGAGTGATCATCGAGGACTCTGATCTCGCCGGTGACGACTCCGACACTCCGGCGACGGCAATCACTGCACATGACGAAAGGGGATATGGCGGCGCCAGATCCGTCGGGGCCGACTGCGGGCTGGCGGCGATCACTACGCAGGACGAAAAGGGGAGGTCGGGGCCGGGGAGGAGAGAGATGGAGGCAGACGGGGTTAAGGTCGGCGGGGTTGCACTGGTCACCGGCGACGACCCAGACCCCGCCGGCGAAGGAAGAGCATTGCAGAGAGAGAGACGGCAAGCACCTGCTCCGACGGTGACACTCCGGCGACAGCAAGCCCGTACTCCGGCGGCCTGGCCACCAGGAACCAAGAGAAAAAAAAAAGTTGAGAGAGGGAGTGATCGTCGAGGACTCCGATCTCGCCGGTGATGACTCCGACACTCTGGCGACAGCAATCACTACGCAGGACGAAACGACTACAGCGGCTCCAGATCTGCCAGGGCCGACTGCAAGCTGGCGACGATCACTGCGCAGGACAAAAGGGGGGGGGGGGGGGGGGGGGGGTCGGGGTCGGGATGAAAACGGTTACAGCGGCACCGGATCCGCCAGGCCAATTGCAGGGTGGCGGCGATCACTGCGTAGGACGAAAAAGGGGGGGAGATCGCGGCCGGGGCCGGCCAATCAAACCCCAAGCCCGTAACGAAGGGGGTGGGGGGGTTCTCTCTTGCAGCAACGAAGGGGAGGGGGGCTTTCTCTTGCAGCAAAGAAGGGGAGGAGGTGCGATTTTCCATGGGAGGCTGACGATTATGGAGAGAGGCTCATGATTTCTGAGGAGGCGCGGGCGGCTCTCTCTCCTCTCATCTCAGGTATTTCACAAAACCCTTTACCTCCGTCCGATTATCTCTTCTCTTCCCTCAGTCCGATTGTCTCTCTCACAAAAATCTTTCCCTCCGTCTGATGTAATGGGGAGAGAATAATAATATTATTTAAGGAAAGAGAAAAGAGGAAGAAAAAGAGGGATGATCCTAGCGGGCTTGGTTCGGATCAGATTAGGAGTGCTGATTTAAGAGAAATGGGGATGTGTTGGGGTAATTTAAGAGAGGATTTATAAGGCTGAGTGGGATTTAAGAGAGATGGTGAGTGGTATTCTTGGTTGGGGCTAGGAAGCGAACGACTGTGATCGAGTTTCCTTGTTTATCCCCCTCCTCTCTATAAATCTCAGCCGCTGCTTTGTCTCAGTTCATTTGTTCCCCCCACAACCGTTGTCCCTTATTATATAGATATATAGGGGCATGCTATAATGCGGCATGCGGTACGTGCAGCAATGCACCGTAGTCGTCTGATGCACGCAGCGGTGCATCAGACAGCTGCGGTGCGGTGCTGCACTTGCCGCATGCCGCATTATAGCATCTCTCTCTCTCCCCCCCCTCTCTCTCTCTCTCTCTCTCTCTCTCTCTCTCTCTCTCTCTCTCTATATATATATATATATATATATATATATATATATATATATATAGGGGATGCTTAGGTGCGGTCCGCAGCCGTCCGAT
>OX393556.1:32772432-32842432 GCA_947650365.1 Chamaelirium japonicum
TGTCACATTTCCAGTCTGGCGTAGCAACTCAATGAATGTATTGAACACATCCATCTGAAGAAGAAACAGTTAATTAAAATGTCATTGGACAAGTGAGTATAACTCAATTCTTGTTTAGGATAATTAAATTAATAGATTCAATGCTACCTTTACATTCTCTTCTCTTTCTCGAAACCTGTCTATCAGCTTCGGGCAAGCCTGTAGAGCACCAGAAAACTTATAAGACTTCATATTTACCATATTTCAATATCTATTAAAACAAAAAGGACTAAGTGGGACATTTCAAAGTAGATACATAGCTGTACTACAACTAAGCTACAATGAAAACACATTCCAAAATCAACTTCAAATGCCATTAGCCAATCAGATTCTACAACTTTCATCAATTTCTCTTTCTTACATTAGTATTATTTACTATAATTATTATTAGTAGTACTAGTATTATCGTTGTATTGTTAACAACCATTATTATTTTTGTTCCATTTACTGAAGCTCAAAATAGCTTAAGATAGTTCAAGATAATTCACATGCCTGCAGATACATTTTCGAAAGCATCTCTGGGCGTGAAACAATGATAGCAGCTAAGCACTTTGAAGCTGCCCTTCGAACTTTCCAGCTAATATCCTCGTCATCGGTATATTCGTTTTCACTTTCACTGCCAAAAAGTGATTCTAAGGAATAATGAGTATCTGTTGGAGTCAATAAGATCCATGTAAATGTTAGAAGCTGTAATGCAAAAACACCTCAGGAACATACTCATCTTCCTCCTCGTCCTGGCCCTCATCATCATTATCCTCATCCATGTTATCAGTGAAATTTGGGTCATAGCTCAAGTACTCCAAGGTAAGACTTAAAATGTCATCACAATATGAAGATATATCCCTGGGACACCTAAGTAGAAAACTCTCCAATGCCTATGAAGATTTGGACAGCAGTAAATTTGAGAAGATTATTTCCATGCAAGATACAATTAAAATGAAAATCCAGTGTAAAAGATTATGGTACTAGAAAACCTGTAAACTGTATTCACGAAGTTCTTCGTCAGTTTCTGATGCACTTGTGCAGTAATTAATGAGCAAGGGAACAGTTTCACCAAGGTGAGGTCCAAAACGAAATCCCACAGCACGACTAAAACAGGAGGGAGAAAATTCTCAGAAAACAAAAAAGAAAATCGAGTCTAAGCAACACAGACATAATAAAGAAAATGCTTGAAACACTGTATTGTCGGAGTAAAACCACAAAAGGATAAAACAAAGCAATAAATGAATAGGGTGATGTTGAGATTGGATAAGCATTTCAAGTCTCACAAGAAAATACAAGCGCAATGTATCAAATGCATATGTATATGCGCACGTAAATAGAAGGAAAGAGAAGAATCCATTGCAAAACAAGACCTAATTTCATCATAGAGTCAAGATATGTTGTTCAACCCATCCTCCTTGAATTGCCAAAGCTACTCAATCACTTCTATGGGCATCCCACAATGAGGTGAAATGAATACCTCCTAGCACATTTATGCGGACGGAGATCACCCTGACTATGGTTATGTTAAATTCTCCTGAGGGAACAATACAGGTTTCAGCTGGAACTCCCGAAAGCAGCTAGAATAGTCTTGGCATATTCCTAGTATCTGGGTTGTATACTACCTATAAAAGGATACTTTATGGGGCATTCATAGTATCTGGGTAGTTGCATATTCTACCTAGGGTTGATAAAAGACGTACAGCCTTTTCTTTATTAACAAAATGTCTGGTAGACACATGTTTGAAAAAGAAAATAAAAATCATAGAAGGCATCACCAGAAGAACTTAAACTAAAACCACAAATGTTTTTTTTCCTCCATCTAAAGATACATAAATTCATTTTAAACATCAGACACATCAAAGGGTATGCATATGCATGTACTATGTAGGTATCTACATGGATAAATGTTAAGTACAAGTACAGCATATACGAATACCTTTGAATGAGAGAATTGAAAACCTTGAAACTAAGGAACTTACCTTAAGGCTCCAATTAGTTGGATGTTTGTTCGGGTTAGTTCAGGCTTTGTATTCTTGTTTTTCAACAGTTTAACTACCTCTGTAGTTGCCTTTGCCAGTAAATCATCCGATAAACATGAGGCAAGCGATGCTGCAAGTCAAAAACACATGATTATAATGCAGATCCTTTTCAGAAAAGATCAGGAAAATAATCCAGAAAAAAGCATTCAAAAAACTAAGCCATCTAATATATGGAAGTATATAAAGATGTATTAAGCTATAACAAATGCATTCATCTCACCAATACAAGTTATTGACTTCTTTCTGACAGTGGCTTGATTGGAAAGCAACTGCGAAAAAAGTGCACTTAGCAGTTCCTCGTGATCTTTTGTCATCAAATTGCCGAATCTATGAAGCACATTGCATAATATATCAAGACACTCACACTTGATTTCTGTACTCTTTCCCTGGAAAAATGAAGAGAAAAAACTTCAGGAGCAGAAGAACAACGATATTCACTGAAATTCTTCTGAATTGTATATTATTGACAACAAGAGAAAACCCAGATATAAGAGGTACAGAATTAATATCAGATCAGTAGAAAGATCATTATAATGTAGACAAACAGGATCAATTTCAACATCCTTTCATCTATGTTAATGAACTAAATGATTTAACTAATTTATTTCTGAAACACGTGCCCGAATCACTGATGAACGAATATATCATAAAACATACCAAAAGACGAAAGAAAAAGGAAAGAAAGAAACAGCTTGATTATAGTTAAATATTTCGCATATTGTGATGTTGGAAAATTACATGTTGCATGGGCAAAACTTTGATAGCATGCTACCGAGAAGACAAAAAGAAACAAATATGGCATTTAAGAAAAATAATTAGGTATGCTTTCTAAGATGTTACCCAGTAAACTTGTATTGTGGATGCATCTGCATACAAAACTGATGTTGAACAATCTCATGTTCATGATTTAATGTGCCTATTAAAAAATATATGTATGACCGATCAAATGGGTACACTTCTTCTTTTTTTTTTGAGATCGGAAGGTGTCCCGAAACCTTTCAGGCAATGGACCCACTTTGGGCTCGGACTGATCTCTCTGGGAATGCGCATCGACCAACTCAGAAGTTTCCCTATGCACTTCTGAGTAACTCGAGGGGGAGAGGAGTCGAACCCACAACCTCCTTACCCAAGCATCAACTGCTTTGCCAACTCCCCTATCCCCTGGTGGGTAGGTATACCGTATACCTATAGATATATGGAACCAAGAGCATCAATATAAAGACAGTAAAACAGTAGCCACAAGCCTCTGCCCCGCACTCTATTAAAAAACCCATCCATGTGGCACTTCATTAAAAATCCAAAAAAAATTGATGATGGATGCAACTCCTCTAGTCCTCTCGCACTTTCTGATGAATTCACTCTATTAAAAATGACGTTCTCCTTAGTCTCCTTGCTCAAAGGTGGCATCCATCCGCCAACTTCTATTAAATCCCTCTTTCTATCGTAATGGCAGAGCCAAGCAGCCCCAACAGGTGGCCGATCGATGGTAGGTGAAAGCCCCAACTGGTCGTCGACCGGTGGTAGGAGGCAGCCTCGGGAATAGTCCAAGCCGGACCAGAGCACACACACTCCATCTCCGCCCAAGGTTCGAGCATCACCCAAGCTTCAAACTAGCAACCCCTATGGAGGAGCAATAGAAGGTCGGGTAACATCAGGGTTACAACTTATATTTTTAAAATATACTACACAATAATTGATAATAAGCCTTACCTTATCTGTATGGGAACAACTCTATGTTTAAACATATCATTGATTCTAGTCCAAGATCACATCCCCATAAAAGGATCTTCAAATCCATTCGTTGTTTCCACAAATATCTTATTTGGACTCACGACCATCATTTATAAATCTTCGATTTGAATCCAACACCTCTACACCTCAGGTTATACCCTGGCATATGCTATAAACGAACTATGTCAAATGATTCTACCTATTTTTATCTTTTATGTTGCGCCTCCTCCAACATATGAGCACTATATTTAAGACGCAACCACCTCAAGATCCAAATCTCTTGCACATTCGATTTGTATGCACATCTCACTTCAAATCATTTTGATCCTCACAGCAATATTGTGGGTGTATAAATCAAGATCAATCTCATTCGTACAAGTAACTAAATCAGGACCCAATGTGTGGCCCAACCAGAAGTCGCCACGTGCCCACAAACAGACCTCGGATAGATAGATAAACACATAATCGACCTCCTAAAATAGGTTTGAACCGAGAACTCGAGATCGTCTAACAAGGACCCCAAACACAACAAGGATGGTAGGAGGAACTAGTGCGACAGGACACCCAGTAAGCCTCTAAGGAGAGGCTCGGTTGTGCTCCTAAGAGCCAACCCTACCCAGTAAGGGTTAGAACGAGCAAAGTATGACATGTTGGACGTAACAGATTGGGCCTAGGTGCAACAGATGGCACGTTGCAATCGCCTTCGTCCAGACCGTGTTCCCCACGTCACGAGAGGACGCAATGCCCCACCAACAGTGATAACCTCTATGGTGATGGCACACTAGTCGCACTCAGGCGAGCAACCTCCCTGACATTTGACGCAGTGAATGCGACCAAGAGATCATGGGTGTGCTTTACTTGCATGTGAAGATCATCATCAAACTACAAAGAGAGAGACATTTGCAGACGCAGGGCTTCTCCCACATCAACGAACACTCCGTTGTTGCGACTCTTCTACTAGGGTTGTAAATGGATCGGGTGTCGATCGGGACACCCCAAGCTCGGGCCCGGGCCCGGGCCTAACTTGTGATTGTGTGCCCAAACACAGCCCAAACCCAAATTAAATATTTCAAACTTACTCCAAACCGATCCAGAAACTATATGATGAAGCCCGAGCCCCAAACCAGGCCTAAATTAAGCCAGAACTTCTAGCATGGTCTATGACTAGATCTTTTTTTTATCTTGATCGCACGATCAAAGGGGAAAACAACATTGATTACGAGAAGTATTAAAAGAATATATGTGATGTCATGCTCCTAAAGTCTGAGGAATTGACATTGCAAAGTAAATGTGAAAATTTGATTTTCATTGTATGTAAAAAAAATTAAAAAACAAAATAATTCAAACATTCGTTCGAGCTTTGGGCCGGGTTGGGGGTTGCCCATACCTAGCCCATAATATGTTCGGGCTTGAATGTTCAAGCCCAACTTGGCTCAAATCCCAAGATAACTTCGCCCAACGTGGGCTCAAATCAGGCTCGAACAAATGCATCTCCGACTGGCCCGAGCTTGTTTACAGCCCTAGCTGCTACTTCGGATACGCAAAGGAGGTCGTGACCAAGCACCAATAACTTACGAGCAACATAGTGCACCGGGCGACAAAAGGCAATCGGAAAAATGCAAGGAGTCCCCAACAATCCCCACTGCATAGGCAATGCCCAGGGGTTGTAGAGGTGCATATCCGTGGAAGAGGAAAGAACGTAGCGGCAACTAAGCGGAACGGCATGTGCTCCCGAAGGAGATAAGGAGCGGCAATTCCTACCTAGGTTTGTCGTAAATAGCAGCTAAAGGAGGAGGAATCGTACATGACACTATGGAGAGGAGGGGGAGGCATTGCCGACCTCTGCCCTAGGGAGCCCTTAGAGCATATAAAAGGAACCCAAAGGTACACATGTACGAGATCTTTGGTCAAACTCTCCTACTACCATTCCCAAGAACTACCAACCTAAGAAGCATGAACATGAGACACGGACACGATATTTTTCAAAAAATCAGGACACAGACACGTTAAGGGACACGCTAAGTTTTATATTTATATATATATATATATATATATATATATATATATATATGTGTGTGTGTGTGTGGGGAGGGATATTCTTACTCATGGCCTCTTACTCATATAGTTACCTATGATCCGGGTCGTCCTTTAGATCCCGACATACGGTTCGGATTAAATGGGGAGTTAAAGCAATGGTGTCTGCATTAAATGCCCAAATTAAAAGCCCGCATTTAATGCAAACAACATTACTTTAACTCCCCATCTAATCCGAACCGTACGTCAGGATCTAATGGACAACCTGGATCATAGGTAACTATATGAGTAAGAGGACATTAGTAAGAGTATCCCTCCCATATATATATATATATATATATATATATATATATATATATATATATATATATATATATATATATATATATATATATATATATATATGCTTAGGTGCGTTCTGCGGTCCGTGCATCCGATGCACGGAGTGCCGCATCGGACGGCTGCGGACCGCGGATTGCACCTAAGCACTCCCCTATATATATATATATATATATATATATATATATATATATATATATATATATATATATATATATATATATATATAGAGAGAGAGAGAGAGAGAGCGAGAGAGAGAGGGCTGTTATAGTGAGCTGTGGGCTGCCGGGGGGGAATGTGAGCTGCGGGCATTTTGACCCCCCAAGAAGTTATGGAATTTGATGAAATTTGGTGAGGTTGTTGCCTAGGATAAGATGATCATCCCCACCAATTTTCATCAAATTCCAAAACTTCTAGGGGGATCAAATGGTCGAAGCAATTTTAACGGTGACTGCGGACGGCAGAAATTGCTTCGACCATTTGACCCCCTAGAAGTTTTGGAATTTGATGAAAATTGGTGAGGATGATCATCTTATCCTAGGCAACAACCTCACCAAATTTCTTCAAATTCCATAACTTCTTGGGGGGTCAAAATGCCCGCAGCTCACTTTCCCCCCCGGTAGCCCACAGCTCACTGTAACAGCCCTATATATATATATATATATATATATATATATATATATATATATATATATATATATATATATATATATATGGGAAATGAGTTCCTATGACATGTCATATGGAGTACCCTATGACATATGGTGAGTTAGTAACCCTAAAATATTTAGAATGTTCTGAATTTTTATGAGGATGATCACCCTATCTTAGATAGGACCTCTGCAAAAAATCGGCTCATTCTAAAACTTCTAGAGGCATCAAATATGATTTTCAATTTAACGGTTAAAATGGATGGCCGATAAAGCTTCTAGTATTTGATGCCCCAACAAGTTTTAGAATGCTTTGATTTTTTGTGGACATTCTATCTAAGGTAAGGTGATCACCCTCAAAAACATTCAGCACATTCTAAACATTCTAGCATTACTAATTCACCATATGTCATAGGGTACTCCCTATGACATGTCATAGGAACCCAGCCCTCTATATATATATATATATATATATATATATATATATATATATATATATATATATATATATATATATATATATATATATATATATATATATATATATATATATATATATACAGAGAGAGAGAGAGAGTAGTGCTCACCTGTGGGACATCCCGCAAGGATTATTTGCGGGACATCGTTTTGAGCGTTGGATTTCGAATCAACGATGGGATGATGATTTGCCCTACACTCTTTTGGGCGTTGGATTTTGAATCAACGGATGGGCTTGTGGGTGTATGGCTAATAGGACCCGAAAAGAAATTTGTTAGCTGCTACAGTAACCGCGATTTTTTTTGTCCTATTAGCCCTATACTCACCACGAATTCCATCCGTTGATTCAAAATCCAACGCCCAAAAGAGTGTAGGGCAAATCATCCTCCCATCAAAATCCAACGCTCAAAACGGTGTACCGCAAATAATCCCTACGGGACATCCCGCAGGTGAGCACTTATATATATATATATATATATATATATATATATATATATATATATATATATATATATATATATAGGGGCATGCTATAATACGACATGCGGTAAGTGCGGCACCGCATAGTAGTCGTATGATGCATCACTGCGTGCATCACATGCACGCAACTCGTGCATCAGACGGCTGCGGTGCGGTGCCGCACGTACTGCATGCCGTATTATAGCATGCCCTTATATATATATATATATATATATATATATATATATATATATATATATATATATATATATATATATATATATATGTGTGTGTGTGTGTGTGTGTGTGTGTGTGTGTGTGTGTAACTAACATGTCTAACATTATGTTAGTGCGTAGGACAAGAGAGATGTAAATAAAGGATTTGTCACTATTTTTCCTTCTTCTACGCAAACAGTAATGATCCTTTAACATTGACTCACATATTTTGCTTTAGCGGTTGCTATAAGCCTACTAACAAAGAAATGCTATGCATGCTTAGGTTTTAAATCAGTGAAAGCTTTCAATTAGTTGATCTAAGATGACTTTCGAGAATTCAGTCTTTACCAATCGGGCTGACCATTCAAGCTAAACGTTTCGGGTTAAATCCATATCACAACCGTGAGTTGCACCACCCGTTAAATAAATCGCGCCCAGCCTCATCTGCAGTGTGTCCGGTACGTGTCTGTTGCATGTCCGTATTCACAGCGTGTCCAGAATGTGTTTGCAGCATGTATGTGTCCGCAGCATGTCTGGAACGTGTCCGCGACCCAAACAGTATTACAATAAAAAAGAAACACGTGTCTGGCGCATGTCTGTTCCCGATTCCGGTGCGTGTCCGTGTCTGACACGTGTCCGACACGGATACGGGGCCTCCGGAATAGTGTCTGTGCTTCCTAGCTACCAACTTATTCTCATGTTGGACATTTCTTAGAGCGATAGGACAAGGACAGTTTCACCCTCAGTGTGAGTATTTGGATGTGAACTTGGAGTTCATCCTGCCGACAACCCGATGAGTAGGGCTGCAACTCGAGCGGGTTGGGTCAGGTTGGGAGTCAACCCAAGCCCAACCCAAGTACTAAAAACCCCAACCTTAACCCAACCTCCAACCCGAGATGCCTAGCCCAAGCCAAACCTAAGCAAAAATATTTATGCTCGGGTTGGGCTCGGGTTAGCCCAAGTTGGTAGGATGGGTCAGATTGTCCAGATTCGGTTATACTTATTGTTTAAAATTTTACCCTTTGAAGATCAAAATCTAAAAAGAACTTATACTTACTAACACTACCATACAACCCTTTTTGCATTTCTATTCATGCAATTTCCTAGATCATTGCATTTTTATTCGTGCAATTTACTAGATCATTGACAATGTCTTTATTTGATAAGCAAGAAACAAATAAATAATATGGGATTAGGTTAAACGGATGACTGTGATTGTGACCCCTTAACATATGAGTACTCGGGATGGTTGTGATTGTTACCTATATATCAGACTCATAAATATACATGGGTGCTTGGGTTCGGGTTAGGTTGGGTTGGCCGACCCCTCAACCCGAGCCCGACCCAAATTCAACACGGGTTGTATTTTTTCAACCCTAACCCAACCCAATCTTCAAATACATCAACCCAAACCGACCCAAAATTCAGGTTGGGCTCAGGTTGGGTCGGGTCCAACCGGCCCAAGTGACAGCCCTACCGATGAGTCGATCAATCAGGCAGCAATCTTTCACCTCCTTAGGGATCGTAGTTGGATCCCTGGAAAAAATATCACATATCTTTTAGCATCATCTGTGAGATAACTCTTGAAGCCTACCCGGAGTATCACTACATTTTCAGGCGAAGGAGCACTCCCAAGGGATGTCGATGTAACCTGCAGCTCCATTGTCAGGGCTAGGAGTTACCCTTTCCTAGATCAGGGAATCATCCCATTGGGCGACGCCACAACCTGCTGCTCCATCGATAGGGATGAAGACCACTTTGGTTGTGGTAGTGGCTCTCTTAAGTCCTAAGAGAACACCGTTGAGCATGTGGCCATGCGCCTCGAGAATGAGTTCCTTAGAGCAAGGGTCCAGACGATACACCAAGAAAGCACCGTGGAGAATCCACTCACGGACGATTCCTCATTTTGTTAGTGTGCTCCAACATCATAGTAGCAATCGCTAGCCACCTGTTGGCCATCTCGAACCACGAGGGGTTCAACCGAAGCGACAATCAGTAGGGATGTTCATCGGTTCGGGTTGACCCGCCAAACCGAACCAAACCGGTCTATTTGGTTCGGTTTGGATCGGGTATTTTTGATCGGCGGTTTGGTTCGGGTCCAAAAAAAAAAATACTCGCTATGGTCGGTTCGGGTCCAAAAATGTGAGTTTTTAAACCCGAACCAACCCAACCCGAACCATTGGTATTATAACCTCAGTAGTTACTACTATACAATGTACAGTCTCACTAATATTTTACATTACATGGTGATGACCCCAATTACCACCATTCGGTGCATTCAAAACTTTCAAGTGTCCAACGGTGTGATGAAACTGAAAAGTGAAGAGTGTTACCCACATAATTACTAGCACCCCCAAATCCCAACTTATGAAATATCTCAAAGTAAAAAATTAAAGGTGTTACTAGTAATTCTAGAGGGTCAAATAACAGCACCCAAAGTTAAAAGGCTTAAGAATGAATTCTGAACCAACTCAGCGGCTCAACCAATCACACCTCACGGTGTGATGACGAGCGATTTGAAGGACCCGAAGAACCGAACCGAACCAAACCGAACTTTTCCGGTTTCGTTTGGTTCGGTTTTTACCAAGGAATGGTTTGGTTCGGTTTCATTTTCTAGAGAACCGATCAACTTCGGTTCGGTTCCAAATTTATCAAAAAACCGAACCAACCCGAACCATGAACACCCCTATCAATCAGGTGGCTCTCTATGACGGGCCAACGTCTAGGACCCCTTCAGCCTAGGCCCGAATTGGGTGAGTTGCGAAGACCACTCTTACCCGAAGTCGGGAAAGTAAGACTCGATGAACTCCCGAGGCAATGATGCTCCCAAGACTCGACACCCCACAAGAGAGCCAAGGGGACGCCTCCCGTGTGATACGCTCTGCATGGCTTTCCCTTGCAGCCTAGCCGACTCAGCACCGGCTGCTGCATAAGTTGCTCCCAGGTATATCATGTGTTTTACTGGACGGTAGTTTATGGTCCAATATGCATGTAATTGGCAAAAGTCAAAACGTCTGGACTCTTTAAAATGGTCAAGCTAATAACATATGATGGCTTATAATAGAAAGCTACAGGCATAGTATAACGGAAAAATAAAGTAACACTACAGCAAATTAGTGAAGGAGACGACAACAAAACAAATACAGCAGATCGCATTGTAGATATCACATACGGTGATAGCTTCAAGGCACCTTCTCATAACATCATGACTTGTGCCGCTCGAGCACATGCGAACAGATCAAAGGCAGAAGACATTTTTTATCCAATAAATTAGATCAATAATAATTTTCATGTAACGCCCATACTATTTCGATGTTAATCCATTGAAAAGTAGAGAGAGCAAAACGGAATACCCCATGAGATAAAGCCAAAGTAACTAACTTTATCCTAACTATACGCTTTCCATTCAACTTCATGAACAGTCCCATTATACCCCTATCATTCCCAGTATCCCTACAAATTTGACCGACGAAAAATGTTTGGGATAAAGAGTATTTCGTAGATGGCCTTCTCTTGGTATAGAGATGATAAGAAGTGCAGATTATATAGTATGGATACATACAACGCTCAATGTACACATAAGGAAACAACAATTGCTCCAGAAGCATATCGAAGCCAAAAGAATCAGAATAAAGATGTTTTGTTATCTCAGCAAAAAAAACAGAACATAAATAAATTTGATATTTACTTATTTTGGTTACTCCAAGAGAACATATAGCCAAAA
Organism: Chamaelirium japonicum; assembly: GCA_947650365.1. Classification (NCBI taxonomy): domain Eukaryota; kingdom Viridiplantae; phylum Streptophyta; class Magnoliopsida; order Liliales; family Melanthiaceae; genus Chamaelirium; species Chamaelirium japonicum. The sequence continues at coordinate 32,784,126 of OX393556.1, forward strand.
GAAATACATATCGAAGCCAAAAGAATTGTTCCAGAAGCATGCAGAGATACATATCGAAGCCAAAAGAATCAGAATAAAGATGTTTTGTTATCTCAGCAAAAAAAAAAGAAACATAAATAAATTTGATATTTACTTATTTTGGCTACTCCAAGAGAACATATATATCAGATAAGCTCCCTAGTTTTTAAGAGATAAATGCCTCCTAACTTTGCAGCATTGTGTTGTCTAAGCAAAAGAAACAAATAAGAACTTACAGAAGTGGTTATGCGGCTTATGCCATTGATTAATTGGGGCCCAAGAGAAATTAGAATGCGTTGAGCAAGAGAAGTTGTGGTAACTTCTGAAACTATTGTCCTCAGAGCTATACTAGCTGTATCACGATGCTGATCTTTTCCATTTAACAACTTATCCAAGAGCTTGTTGGCCATTTCCAAAACCCTATCTTCATTGAGCTTCTTAACAAGCGGTGCAAGGCTACAATCAAATTAGAACCAAGAACAAACTCAGTTAATGAAAATAAGCGAATAAAACTATGAGATATATCTTCTATAATCAGAAAAGGAGAACATCATAGAGATATTACTGAACAGATTGGTTCTGAAAATTGTTCTAAGGCAAAAAAAGACTACCGCAACCCATGTAGAAATCCTTACCAAAAACCAAAAATCCCACATTGCAGAGCTAAAATGACAATTAACTTATGAAATAATGAATCGTTGCTTCATGTTTAAACTATAGGGTTAACTTTACCTTCAGAATAAAACACATTGAAATACAAGAATAGTTTACAGTTCACCTCCTCCCTGAACTATAGCTGCGGGAAGAACTTGCCCACCCAACTGAAATGCATCAAAAACCCTATCCATATATGATATCATGACACTTGACCCCCTCCGTCATTTCGCCATTATTAAAAATGGCGGAGCTGTTGATGTGAGCCGCAAATGACTAGTTTAAGACGTTTTATCTCCATCTTTACCCTACTTGCGTGTAGGAAAGGTTAATATACTATATCGTACGATGCATGATGCATGATACATGATACGACACGCGTTGTACGATGCAGTGAAATTGAGGACTTTGGGAGTTTCTTTTTTTGTTTCTTGAGTTCAAAAAGGAACTTAAAAAACCCTTTAAAAGGAGTCATTTAACCCTTTCTAACCTAGGATCAAAAGATATTGGGATTTTTTAGACTTTTTTAGGGGGGGTATTTTTGAAGTTTTCTAGAGTTTGGGAGGACAACTTTTTGCAAGATTTAAAGAGTTTGGGGAAAGTGCATTGGAAAGAACCAGTAAAGAAGGTGAAGTTCAAATTTCTTTTTCGAGTGCCTCAAAGTGATAAGAAGTCTTTCATACTTGATTCTTTTTTACTTATAATTAGGGGTGCAACATGGCTCGAGTAAAACTGAGAACCGACCCAACCTGACTTAAATGGGTCGAGTTGGTTCGAGTATTTTGAACAAATGGGTTGGTTCTATTCTAAGTTTCTTAGACCACCGGAGCCCTCAATGGGTCCAACCATCCCAGATGGGGCTATTGTGAGTGATAAAAGTTGCGCATATGCAAGTCACACGTGTCCAAATAGCAGTGTTCTAAATATGGGCCCAGACTGCCAAGGTGCTAGAAGGTCCCCACCGCCTAGCCTAGCCCCTAGGCGGTGTAGAAAAGCGGTCCATGCCCCTAGGAGGGACTAGGCGAGTCTAGGAGAGCCCAGGTGGGTCCAGGCTAGGGCTGGCAATGGGTCGAGTCGTGTTCATGTCGTGTCGGTTTTGTGTCGAGTCCAAAACCCCTAAACCCGGACCCGACCCGTTTATAAACGGATAAACCTAGCAAGACCCGAATCCTGATAAGACCCGCTTAAGTATTGGGGGCGACCCGGGTAAGTGCGATTCAACGACCAGGAGGCACCGACCGCAAGAGAGACAGAGAGAGACGGTCCGGCCGGCCACCCTCCGACCAGCCACCTCTGCCCGATCCCCGATCTTTGATCTCCAACGCCCGATCCGACACTCCAGCCGGCCACCCCCAGCCAGCATCTCTCTCTCTCTCTCTCTCTCTCTCTCTCTCTCTCTCTCTCTCTCTCTCTCTCTCTCTCTCACTCTCTCACTCATGGGTATCCTGATCACAGCCCTTGAACCCATCGCAGATCAGATGTTGGGTAGACACGACCCGATTCATTGATTTTTAAACAAATCTTAAATGGGTCAAACGGGTCGGAGACAAAACCCAAACAAGTTTAACCCAGACCCGAACCCGCTAATTTCGTGTCGGGTCGGGTCTGCCGTGGCCCGTGTCGGGGTCCAAAATTGCTAGCCCTAGACCAGGCAGGCTGGGATTTTTTTATTTTAACCTAGTCTATGTCTAATTCAATGCCAAGATCATCAATAAAAATACAAGGGGGAAGAAGTGAAAAATAAATGTATTACTAGCGACTAAAGCTAGTAAGGCCCAATGATGAATTGTTGATGATGGTGATGATGAAGAAAATGATGAAGAGGTCGACGCCGGTTCGGGACTTACTTGGTGAATGATTGGAGAGGAGTTGGAACGGATAGTAGTGCCTAGAAAAAGTTTTAGAAACGTTGGTGATACTCTTCATCCCATGAAGTTAGAGAACTTCATGACGAAAATTTTGTACCGAAAGTGAAAACAAACGAAGAATGTGATGAGGAGGTAGAGTTTAAGTCTAATGAAGATTGAGTCTTGGAGGGATACGGAGAAAAAGAAGAGTACTAGGAGTCTAGTACTATAGCCTATAAGATAAACGATGTTGTATTTCACTATTTTGTGACTTTTTGTTTTGGATTGTACTAGAATCTTGGATACTTTATCGTAATATCATGCTTCTTTTTGTTTTTAGGAATCTTGAATTATAGTTTGGATTTTACTAAAACCATGCATATTATCTCCTAATATCATGGTTGTTTTTGTTCTTGTTAATCTTGAATTTATATTTATGTAAATGATACTTTTTTTTTTAAGTTTAAAATAATGGTTAGGATAATCTTGAATTTATAATAATTTTAAAACATATATATTATATATAATATCAAAATAATAATTAAAATAGTCAAGACGCCTAGGCAGCCCCCTACCGCCTGACTAGAGCCTAGCACTTTTTAGAACCTTGCTAAATAGGCTGAGATGTGGTAACAAAGAAGAAGACCATTCACATGCTTGCTCTCATGACGAAGAGAGACCCAGTTACGAGACCAACCTTAATTCAATGATCTCAAGTCAATGGACCAATAACCCGGCATACCGTGCAGCATGGACAACTTAGAGTAGGCATCAAGGCATTAATGCAAAGTTATCCCTTGAGCTACTCAAATTAACCCTAGGTAGAAGATCAACATGAGGAATAGTTGACCTCCAAGTAAGATTTGGGCTAGGAGTCCACAAGAACAATCGCCAAATTGAGGAGCAACCGACGTCCCAGTGACGTTTGGGTTGGCTATCTTCAAGTCAGGCAAAGCTACTCTATTGAAACTGTCACTGGAATCACTGGATTACACCTCCCAACAAGAGCCACGCCTAAGGCGCAGACCCTCCTAATCGACCAGCAACCCGCATTACAAAGGAGATTGAAGCACCCCAACTAAGAAAATTGCTCCAATGATGGAAAATCACATACATCTCGGGTAAGGTGGGAACGGATACCCACGTTCACACGGAAGATCCAAGACATCTCATCGTCTTTATCTAAAGAATGATAGTTTAAATACACTCCCTGACGGAAGTACAATCTTCATCAAAGCATAGCAATAAGGAGCTAATCACGGCATGACGTGCAACCAAGTTACGAACGTGAAGGGCTCTCTCATCCACTTATACAAGCGCCTCCACCGCTACAAGATAAAGTACTTGAATCTAAGATCTAAAACCTAGTTCTTTCTTGCTTTGTTTTCCTCTCAAGTTTATGTTACAATTTCTCACACGAGGGTCTTGGTCCTGTCCAAGACCACCTCACCGAAGGTTGTTAGTATTGGTTGCAGATTCGGGCACATGGAAAAAGATTTCCATCAGGCTTAGCTATCAAATCTACCATGATACCATCAAATGGGAGTGATTAGGAAAACCGAAAATTTCTCCCAAAATATGCATATTCATTACCCACAATGACCCACGAGAACGGGAAGCACATGTTGAATTAGTTTTATAAGGTGAATAGGGAGTTCAAAACCACCGTGTCCCGCTCCGACACATCCCACCAAGCATAATCTAGTAGGAATGGAGCAAGTCCTAGTTTTTTTATAATATAAGTTTGAGGGGTTTGTATTCACCCCCACAAAAGCTGAGAGGGGCTTGGGGCGGGCTCAGTGTTGAGAATTCCCCAACATGTCATCGAGTTGTGATGGGTTTCCATGTCCCAAACACACACCGGGCCAACACACAAATGATTCTCATCAAAATTATTTCTCATCTTATATTTCTATCTTCTAGTACCAAAACCATCTTCAATCTTATCATTATAGATTATCTCCCAACTAACTTAATGATCTCCTATAGATTCTAGTCCGCACCTTTTCACAACCTTTCTCTAAATTTTTTTCATAACATTGGTCCATAGATATGAAATATATAGCATATAGGTAAATTGGATGACTGAAGCAGCTAAACAAGGGAACCTGAAATTTTAAGTAACATATCAATGCGAACTATACATATCACTCAATTAGGTAATATCTGAAGAAAGAAAAAGTAAGATTCCACATGATACGGCCCGATGTTTCTTATGTGTAACTAAAGAAACCTCCATGTTATCATCAAAATCATACTTCTACTTTGAAGCTAAACCCAAGCTTGATGCCCCATAAAAGACATTGCATTACAAATTTCAGATTCCTCATTATCAAGAAAGAAAAAATAGGTTACCGAAGGTTCCAGTAAATTTTACAAATAATGTACATGTTCAAAGGTTTGATGATCAGAATGGTTTTAAGTTGACCGATTCCTATATAGTTTTACATTACTTACATCAACCTAGTACTTGGATGCTTCAATCTATTTCAAAAATTTTCATGCAAATGCATATTAACATAATGACATTAACCTACATTATAGAGTTATGAATAAAATTCTTCGTCAACATGTAAGTAGTATATTCCCGTTCAACATGGGAAGTGGTTCGAAGTTTGATGATCATAATAATTATCAGTTGAAAGATTCCTAGATTGTTTTGCATTACTTATTATTTTTAATGCATGTATAGTTCAATCCAAGGTACAAAAATGGAAATATTTCACGAAAGTTTGCAACATATTTTGGTTTTTCAATTTACCGAAATGCAATATTTTGCGATATTTTGCGATATTTCAAAAAATACTTCATTTTTTCAAGGTGTCGAAATGATGGTCAAAATCGATATTTCGAACCTTGGTTCAATCCAATTCAAAACTTTCCAATCTATTCACTAAAATACTTATTCAATATTTAAGAAGTGTATTCTGATTCAAGAGTGGAACTGTGACAGGAGCATACCATTTTACAGCTAAACCAGAAACATCCCCAGATGCATCTTCGAGTTGTTGAAGGACGATGTTTGACAATTTCATCTCTAGATCAGGATCAGCTTTAAACCCTTCCTTGTTTAACTCATTAAGCAAATCTGAGGTTGCCATATATCTATAATCTTTATCCTTGCCTGTCATCTGGGTAACCAAAAAATCCATCAAAACATATGGCAAATTGGCAATGGAAAATAAAAATATCAGTCCAGTCAATTTCAACAAGATATTTACCTTTTCTAAGATGCCCGTTACGGCTAGATTCGACATCTTCGGTGGATTAGTTCCAAACTTCTAATGCTCTCTCAAGATTTGTATTATGCCTGCAATATTGAACATATCAAAACAACAGATCCAAAACGGCCATGAAGTGAGTTCAGGTGTCATCAGAAACAAATATAAAGTTTAATATTAAAACTGGACACCAGAAGAAAAAAAAAACTATAAAATGATGACAGAAAGAAATTTCCCCACATTTATATCTAACAACCCTTTACTTCTCTTCATCTGCATATCACTTCTATGGTGATTTCTATCTCATAGGGTAACATTAGAGTACAAATAATACTTAAATTGATCTATATAACATTATACTTATCCAAATAAAAACATTTATTGAACGAAAATAGATTTAAAATTTTATCAATTAAGAACATCAGTCAGGACGATACCTATGCTTCAAAAAGAAAAATAAAAAAAGATTTTTACACTCCAAAAAATTATCTTAGCTGACCTAAAACCCTAGAAGAACAAGAATTCAAGCAGGCCTAAAAGCAGTTTCGGATTAGAGCTACAAAAATCATGGCGTGATGATTCGATTACATTAGGGAAACACAGAGATCAACAGTTTTCGAAATCGAGCCAGCATGGAGCACATTATTCCCAAACGAATTGGGATCAAGAGCAATGAGGTAAGAGGCGGCGCGTTCTTACTGTTCTCCACCCGGGATTGCTCGACGCCGCAAAAACCCTAGGCGTTGCAGAGGAGGGAGAGGGAGGGGAGCGATCGAGGTTTTAGGAGATCGATGGAGAGACGGAGAGGTCGAGCAAAGTGGTATCTGAAGGCCGGGCCGGAGAGGAGACGGTGCGGTGGATTCTCCGAACTACCCCTGCTTTTAGAGCAATTTACCAAACCATCCTAAGCGCTGGAGCGGTGGCAATCGATCGGTAGGGTCGGGTGAGGCTGGTTTGGGATAGTCAGAATTAGGTTCATCCGAACCCGACCCAACCTACCATGTCAGTATGAGGATGGAGACTTTGTTTGTGCATGAAGCTCGATACAGAAAGAAATGGGAAATTTTATTCACCCCCTCCCCCAAAACGATTGATTATACCCCCCTTCCCATGGGAGATCATTTATTTTTTTATTATGACAAGAATACCCCCGCACCTCATACTATATTCTTCCATCCCAGCCTACCCTATTCTCCTCCTTCCATACCTTATCCCCTCCGAACCTCCATACCTCATCAACTCCTCGTCGGTACCAGTGACACATATGTCACCGGCATATCCCTGAAGCCACCACTGTCCATTATCGACACTAGCACCTCTGACATTGGTATCAAATGCCAGCACCTTCCCGGCTTCTCCTCCCCTTTCCCCCATTCTCCTCCTCCTTTTTTTCCATCGTTGGAGCCGTCGTTCCTTCCCTTCCCCTCCTCGTTGCCCAGCATGTTCGATAGTCCAGTGTCAAACATGATCGATACTGAACCACCAAACATGCTAAATATTATTCGGCAGTTAAATGTGAAATATTATTCAGCATGTTGGGTAGTTCAGTGCCGGTCATGTTCGGCATTGAATTGCCAAATATGATGGGGCGACGGAAGGGGAAGGGAAGGCAACGACGACTCCGGCGATGGAGAAAGAGGGGAAGGGAAAAGCAACGACGGCTCTGACGATGGAAAAAATAGATGGAGGAGAAAGAGGGGAAGGGGAAAGCAACGACGGCTCTGACAATGAAAAAAATGTTAGAATTGGTGAGGTCTATAGCTAGTAAAAACCTATAGTTTAGCTATGTATGGTTGATAGTATAAGATTGCATCTAGGTACGTACCTTAGTACGTGTTCTGATTACAGAACAGAGAGCCATGGCTACATGGTAATCCTCTTGAGTGGGAGACTCAAGGGACTGGTCCCATGTAACCTAAATACGTTCGCAGCTCTGATTAGGGTTGGTCGCCCTATCAGGTTAAGCTGTTGGGATGACAGAGCGTGGGTGTCTCCACCACGGTCATTACCAGGCACAGTGTCTGTGGCCGAACGGAACCAACACGGTGCACAGATCGGTGAGCAGACACCGGTGCACTAAACCGTGTTTCTGCTTAGGGTAAAATGGTCCTAAACCCTGAGGAGCCATGTCTGGTGGACTAACCAGTTGTGTGGTGCTTTGGCGCACCAATGTGTGAGGATCCGGATGCAGTGATCCAAAACCACGGTGTACTGGGTTACCCGGCTGGCGTTGCATCAGCATGTCACTCCTGCAGGCTATCCACACCCCTAACGGGAGGTGCGTTCCTTGGTCTGACCTACGTCGTATTAAACCCTGGCCAGGTGGTCATCAGTTTGACTGGTGACGGATCCGGTTACTCGGCAGAGTTATCGGAGGTACGATGTACGTGGTCAACCAGGAAGGAACCGAGTCATATGAGCACTCGAGTCTGACGGTATTCTCCACCGCTCGAGTTGCGTCATGGCACCAGTGGAGGGACAGCGAGTTTACCATACTAAGCGGAGAGCAGGGGTATGAGAGAGAACATAGTAAGTCCGGGGGAATTGGAGTGCAGCCTGCGTCGCACTCTGGGTGGCTACGCAGGTTAACTCGGACTCAGAGGATCGATGGTACACTCGGGTAGTGTGTCGATCGAGTCTGAGTTGGAAGCCATGAACCCTGGTCCCTGAAGGTTCCACCTTATCGACATTATGTACGGTTCTTATACCATCTCCTCGAAACACAGAATATAGTTAGAGGAAGCGAGAAGTCCAAGCATACGCTCCGTGAGTGCTTCGCACTAGTGCACGGTAGATGCGTAGCTACGTGTGTGCACTAAGGGGAAACCCTAGGTTAGTGCAGAGACGCATGTAGCAATTCCTTGCCATAAGTGGACTTTGCCACATGGGTGTGATGCACCGGGACATGTTGCGAGTTGACTAGTTGACTTCACTAGGGGCACCCTATGGGAACCTCAGAGAATAGTGAAATCACTGGTGCACTTCACTTATGTGTGCCTTGCAAAGTCTCGTACACGAGGAACGACCAACTAGTGGCATAAGGGCGTTTTGGTCATACCATGCGCTACTATGCACTAAGGGGGCCGGCCCAAAGTGTTGAGAGACTGGTCAAGGCCGGCCCCATTAGTTTCGGGAGGTTGTTGCCTCCGATGAAGGGGCCGGTTATGAGGCGCAGAAAACGGGCTGGTTTTGACCGTTTTCGAAAACAAGGAAAGGATAGAGATAAAGAAGAGATATATAGGGATAAGGTTTGAATCTATCATCCTTATCCATACTGTCCTTATCCATATGAATAGGCCGGCCCTATATATGAGAAGGAGAGAGAGGGTGCACGAAATTAATAGAGCCATGCAAGCCCTAGGGCCGGCCATGGCATGGGGAAACCCTAGCCGCCCCCTCTCCTCTCTTCGCATCTCCTCTCTCGTCTCTCTCTCCCTCGCTTGCGCCATTGGATGGCGACTCGTCTTCCTCACGTGGTGTTTTGTAGAAGTAGAAGGCTCGTCGTATGGAGGCACTCAGAGATCCATCGACGAGGTGCCGTGCATCGTGTGAGATCGGGGTGAACTAGAAGGCGTCTCCCGCAACCTTTTGCTGTCCAGAATCTGCACAGAAAATCAACGTTGTTTCTGCGATTCCGGGAGATACAGAAGTCCAAACGACTTGAGACTTGTTGGAAACGTTGCTTCTCGAAGTTGGCTACCTGCAGTCCAAATTTCAGCCCAATCGGAGTTCGGAGCAGAAAGTTATGGCCGTCGCACCGAAGCTATGTCGAGCAGATCCGTAGCCCGTCTCCATCGACAAAGAAGAAATTTGTCGCGGTGAAAGATTCCGCACGCAGGTATGACCTCTAACAAGTAGATCTAACATAATTAGAACATGCATTCATGCTAGTTTGTTCTTTCGCATTAGATCATCGTTAGGGGTTCGCGTAGTTGCCATGCTAGATTCATACACGCATATGTAGATCGTTTCGATAAAAATTTTGATATGTAACGCACACCGCTCACGGTCCTCGGACCTTCACTTTGCTTCCGCTGCGGGCCTCTACCATGGATTTATTTCCAACAATTGGTATCAGAGCCACGCTAATGGTGTGCGTTTTATGTTTTTTTTCATGAAACCGTCATGTGCGCGCATGAATAGTATGTGCCGCCATCGGGGTTCTACGAGTAGATCATGCATAGTAGATTTTGTATGTTCTATGAATCGTTCTTGCAGGGCGCCGCTTCTAAAATTATTCTGGATATGTGATTGCTTGCTACCGGGGGTCGGACCCCGTGTTAGCGATTTTGTCTGGATGTTTTTTCTTCTGTGTGTGGATAGATTTTAGAGCCATAGTCGGGCAAGAGGTGAAGATTTACCACCCTTGATTCCCAGGCTTTTGCTAGGTTTGTTTTCCTTTTCTTTCTAGGAAATTGTGTACGAGCGAGCACTTGCTCGAAGCATACTAGATCTTTTTCGGTTACAGATTGAAGAGGAGGACTTACCGTGGAGATCCACCACTGGAAAGATGAGCGGAACCTTGGAGGACGATGGCGATCCGGCGAAGCGTACACGATGACGGCAAAGGGCATAAAGCGTCAGAAGATCGTATACAGAGGCTTGCACCGGATCGAGGAGCCTTGTGAAGGAGACAGAGAGCCTGCGCTGTGCCAGTCAGGTTCAGGGGTCGGACCCTGAACTTGATTCAGTTGTGTGCTTATTTCTTTCAGTAGTTCTTTATATTTCTGTAGAGAACCCCGATGCGATAATTTGATTATCTGTGTCAGAGGGATGCCCTTTCCCCTCGGGTCCTAGCGACTTTATTAGGATTGGATTCCACTAGTGACGCCTATTATTTAATTGACCCTTGATGATAGTATGAATTCCTCACATTTGGTTATGCCCCCATTAGGTCAACACCCGATTAGTCGGGTGTGCCTATTTGGCAAGCATCGAAACCTAGAATGAGTTGGAATTCTACTATGACATCATTCATCAAATTTATAAGCAAGGCGTCATAGTAGTGGAAGACCTTTCCTGTCAGTCTGACCTTAGGCTAGGCTCCAGGGCATTAGCGTGATAGCCAAGTTTGCAAAGCATCAATGTTCTTGGGATATGTAATGTGACCCTTAAGTGGAGAAATCCACTCGAGGCAGGGACTATGATATTCCAAGATCGATTAATGCTTCGCGAAAGGCTTGAATGCTAGTGGGAGCACGGTATGACCAGGGTCTAGTGTATAGGTTGTCGTGACCTTAGTGTACACTCATACTTGCATTAAATAACCCTCAACTTTAATAAGGGATGTAAGAGAGGACTTTTAGAGATCCTCTGGCCTCCACGGCCAGTCGTTTTGTGTTTGGGTGGGGATGCATAACTTCACACCCCCTAGGGTGGGAGCTGTGTGTTTCCATGCCAAATTACTTAATGACCTCCCTAAGGATATGGCGATTACGAGGCCAGGAGAGAAGGGCTTTTCATCCCACCCTAGTGGGGGCCGCATGAACTCCCGTGTCATAATTGCTTAGGCTCGTGGGTAAGCATCCTAAGTGCACGTGAGGTATTCGTTGCGAAGACAACGGTGATCATGTGGCACTGGCCAAAAGATAACCATGGTCCATCAAAGCCCTTAGTTGGCAGATTTGGACTGGGTCAAGGAAAGGCCCGTGTAAGCGGATTGACACTGCATGATGCCCCCTAGGGCAGGTGTAGTCGATTCCGAGATCTTACATACATGGTTAATTAATCCATAGAGGTGTCTTCGCTGTGAGGGTAGCGCTGACATTTGGATATAATTAGCTTATTTTCAAAATCCATAAAATAAGTTATTTTGCATTTATTTTCATTCAACCATATAGTTCCCCTATCCGCTATCCCATAAGAGAACCAGTTATCGGGTCTCTAACTACGTAGAGTGGAAGCGCAATCTTTAGCTTATGCTTAGGGTAGTAAATATACATTGGCATGCAATCTAAATATCCCTGTACTAGACCTAATGGGTCCAGATATCACTAGGGCACTAACTAGGGCATATGAAGACTGGCGAGAGTCTAAGGAGATGTGCAAGTGCTATGTTATAGCAGACTTGCGGACAATTCTTTAGAAGCGAGTCAGAGATATGCCGGGTCTTCTCTAATTAAGTTTTACTTGCATTAGATGTTTGGAAGGCGAAGTCAGTCGACTCATCGCTTTTCCACTAAGATACTTGTCGGTACCGAGATGTTAGTGGGTATGCTTGTTCGGGAACACATCTTTGAGTTCCAGAACGAACTAGATTCCCAAGACATGGTACCAGATGACGAGGTGGTGGAAGACGTCTGTCTTGCATCCTTGTCTAGAACCTTCGAAGGCGTTATCAGAGACTTTAGCATTAACAAGTTAGAGATGATAAACACAGAACTTCTAAGGAGATTTCCAAGAGACAAAGGATGAGATCAAGATTAAAGGCAATGCCTTTAGTGCTTAACCTAGGTCTTCTTTAGAAGAACCTAAGGGAATAACTTATAAGAGATCGAAAACTATTCTAGTGCAGAAACTGGTGTGGAATCCTAAGTCTGGTAACGCCAAGGACGGAAGTATTTCCGCTGTGGCGAGCATAGGGGGTATTTGAAGATTGAGTATGACCTCAGGATGTTAGGAGTTGAGTCGCTATCTAGTAGCAGTTCTTATGCTTCTTGGAATGTAGACTTCTGGTCTACAGATATTCAAGGAAAGCAGAAGGCTACTTTATAGTGAAGGAATCCTAATATAGGTACTGATGCCATAAGCCGCTGCGGAAGCTGTTAGATATGATTGTCTTAGTTTTTCCGAAATACGGATTTTGGTTTTTAGAGATGTAGTTCTGTTTCCTCTTTGGTAAATGAAGTTTTTAGTTTTAGACAGCACCGTAGGTGTGTATCTTAAACTAAATAGATAGCTTCATTACTAGAGAAATAGATCAGAATAATCTCTTTATATTTAATCCTAATTCGGAAATAGATATCATGACAGCTGCAGCGTCTAATTTAAATTCATCTAAATCCTTCGGAGAAGCTATCCCATTTGTGACCCCTCTGATTTAGATATTCTGCCTTAGATAAATTCAAAGGTAAAAGAAGGCCGAGTTTCTGTTCACAGATTCATCGGAGATCCTTTTAACCTATGAATGTTATCTGGAAGGCAGAATAACTAAAAGGGCCACTAAGGTATTGGAGTTAGTTAATTTTGACGTCTATGGTTCCAAGAGCGTTTAGACGATAGAAGACTCTTCGATTTAATCGAAGAAATAAGTCACTATCGGACGAGTTCCATAGGATCCTGAGAGAGTATGGGATTATCTCCCAGTTAAATGCTCTAAGGATGACACGTCAGAATGAAGTCTCCGAGAGAAGGAATCGGACTCTGTTTGACATGGTCTGTAGTATGATGAATATTGCCAAGTATACTACCCACCTTTGGTGGGGTTGTACCTTAAAACAGTAGCTTATATCTGAAACTATCTCTCATCTAGATCAGTACCTCAGACCTATAGAGAGCTATGGTCTAAGCGAAAGCTGACACTATAGTGTCTCGAGATATAGAGTTGTCCTGCACTTGTGCAAAACGACAAGAGGGATGAGATGGAGATGTAGTTCCAGGTAAATCTGTTTGTAGGTTACCCTTAGGAGGCATAAGATGGACTGTTTTATGATCTTGAGGTTAGGAAGGTAATCGTTTCTACGAACACCATCTACCTAGATCAAGATTATATTATAAGACCATAAGTTTATCAGTAAGGTAGTTCTGGGTGAACTACTGGGTACTGGTAGAGAGTGCGCATTTGAAAAACGTAGTGGGAGTAGATGATACAAGAAACTAGTATACCAGGTATTGTAGAAACGATTCACTTTGTACCACCACCACCTCATCGTTGTGGGACCATCAGAGCTCCTGAAAGATACTATGGAGAAACTTCGATAGTTAATCCAGAGTTTCAGGAGGATGATCCTTAGAGCTACGAAGAAGTAGTGGGAGCTTCCTTTGTACCACCACCACCTCATCGTTGTGGGACCATCAGAGCTCCTGAAAGATACTATGGAGAAACTTTGATAGTTAATCCAGAGTTTCAGGAGGATGATCCCTAGAGCTACGAAGAAGTAGTGGGAGCTTCCGACAGCTCTGACTGACAAAAGACCATGGAGGCAAGCTTACATCAATGTCCCTTGGAACAGTCTTGACACTTATAGCACTATCACCCTTCAGGGTGTAGGAGGTGTATAAGAAGAGCACCCGGTTAAGACTTAAGTAGCTAGATTAGTTACCAAAAGAGAAGGGATTGACTATGTCAAAACCATCTCACTGGTAGCTATGCCTAAGTCTATAACGGATCCTCTTAATCCATCACAGCCCATTATAGTTGGGAGATCTGGTTGATGGATGTCAAGACAGTTATTCCCTAACGGGAATTTGAAAAGGGACATATGGATGATGTAGCCTCAGGCTTTGTGTCAGTAGGTTAGGAAGATATGGAATGCAAGTTGCAATGGTCCATTTATGGACTGATGCAAGCATCCAGGTTGGAATGTCTATTTTGATCAAGGGAATCCGCTCACACGGATTTGATCAGAATGAGGATAAACCAAGTTGGTACAAGAAAGGTGAAATAGCTACAAGGGTGTATTTAGTACTTTACGTTAATGATATTTTACTGATTGAAAATAATGTAAGAATATTGTTTACGGTAAAGGTTTGTAGTCATCACAATTCGATGTGAAAGACCCTAATGAGGCGAGTTATGCTCTGGGAATCAAGGTAACTCGAGACAACCAGAGCAAGATTCTCTTGCTGTCACAGGCTACGCATGAAGATAAGATTCTAGCCAGATTCGTTTTAAGAGGCTAGATATCTATTGCGCAGCAGGAAGATGGATCGGTTTCAGTCGAACCCGGGTCCAGATCTTTGGACCGATGTGAAGGGCATACTCAGAAATCCTCGTTAAGTAAGGATTGTGAGTTAGCTTGCACTTCACAGGTCCTGATATCGATTGGACACACAGGATCTGACTTTGGTGTCAGATGTGTGTTTCAGAGAATCGATTTCAGGGATTATTTTTATTTTGGGATTAGAAGCGGTAATTGGTAGAGTGTGAAGCAAGTGCATCACAGACTCTACCACAGATGCTTAGCACGTTGTTGCGTGCGAAGTAGTATATCAGGTGGTAAGGCTTAGGAAGTTCTTAGAGAACTTGGGACGCGTACCAGAGGCTCAGTTATCTGTTGTTACAACAGAAGAGCGGTAAGCTAGGTCCAAGGAGACTAGGCACCGCCGTGAGGGGAAACCCATCAAGTACAAACTCCACTTGATCTGACAGTTTTATGAGGAAATGCAAGTAGCAGTACTGAGGTGGAATCTACAGATAATGTTGTCAATTCCTTTAGGGAATTCCTGCAAAGGCTTTTGGGCAGCATGTAGAAGCTATAGAGCTCAACACCGTTATTCCTCGTTAGACCTAGTGGGAGATTGTTAGAATTGGTGAGGTCTATAGCTCGTAAAAACCTATAGTTTAGCTATGTATGGTTGATAGTATAAGATTGCATCTAGGTACGTACCTTAGTACGTGTTCTGATTACAGAACAGAGAGCCATGGCTACATGGTAATCCTCTTGAGTGGGAGACTCAAGGGACTGGTCCCATGTAACCTAAATACGTTCGCAGCTCTGATTAGGGTTGGTCGCCCTATCAGGTTAAGCTGTTGGGATGACAGAGCGTGGGTGTCTCCACCACGGTCATTACCAGGCACAGTGTCTGTGGCCGAACGGAACCAACACGGTGCACAGATCGGTGAGCAGACACCGGTGCACTAAACCGTGTTTCTGCTTAGGGTAAAACGGTCCTAAACCCTGAGGAGCCATGTCTGGTGGACTAACCAGTTGTGTGGTGCTTTGGCGCACCAATGTGTGAGGATCCGGATGCAGTGATCCAAAACCACGGTGTACTGGGTTACCCGGCTGGCGTTGCATCAGTATGTCACTCCTGCAGGCTATCCACACCCCTAACGGGAGGTGCGTTCCTTGGTCTGACCTACGTCGTATTAAACCCTGGCCAGGTGGTCATCAGTTTGACTGGTGACGGATCCGGTTACTCGGCAGAGTTATCGGAGGTACGATGTACGTGGTCAACCAGGAAGGAACCGAGTCATATGAGCACTCGAGTCTGACGGTATTCTCCACCGCTCGAGTTGCGTCATGGCACCAGTGGAGGGACAGCGAGTTTACCATACTAAGCGAAGAGCAGGGGTATGAGAGAGAACATAGTAAGTCCGGGGGAATTGGAGTGCAGCCTGCGTCGCACTCTGGGTAGCTACGCAGGTTAACTCGGACTCAGAGGATCGATGGTACACTCGGGTAGTGTGTCGATCGAGTCTGAGTTGGAAGCCATGAACCCTGGTCCCTGAAGGTTCCACCTTATCGACATTATGTACGGTTCTTATACCATCTCCTCGAAACACAGAATGTAGTTAGAGGAAGCGAGAAGTCCAAGCATACGCTCCGTGAGTGCTTCGCACTAGTGCACGGTAGATGCGTAGCTACGTGTGTGCACTAAGGGGAAACCCTAGGTTAGTGCAGAGACGCATGTAGCAATTCCTTGCCATAAGTGGACTTTGCCACATGGGTGCGATGCACCGGGACATGTTGCGAGTTGACTAGTTGACTTCACTAGGGGCACCCTATGGGAACCTCAGAGAATAGTGAAATCACTGGTGCACTTCACTTATGTGTGCCTTGCAAAGTCTCGTACACGAGGAACGACCAACTAGTGGCATAAGGGCGTTTTGGTCATACCATGCGCCACTATGCACTAAGGGGGCCGGCCCAAAGTGTTGAGAGACTGGTCAAGGCCGGCCCCATTAGTTTCGGGAGGTTGTTGCCTCCGATGAAGGGGCCGGTTATGAGGCGCAGAAAACGGGCTGGTTTTGACCGTTTTCGAAAACAAGGAAAGGATAGAGATAAAGAAGAGATATATAGGGATAAGGTTTGAATCTATCATCCTTATCCATACTGTCCTTATCCATATGAATAGGCCGGCCCTATATATGAGAAGGAGAGAGAGGGTGCATGAAATTAATAGAGCCATGCAAGCCCTAGGGCCGGCCATGGCATGGGGAAACCCTAGCCGCCCCCTCTCCTCTCTTCGCATCTCCTCTCTCGTCTCTCTCTCCCTCGCTTGCGCCATTGGATGGCGACTCGTCTTCCTCACGTGGTGTTTTGTAGAAGTAGAAGGCTCGTCGTATGGAGGCACTCAGAGATCCATCGACGAGGTGCCGTGCATCGTGTGAGATCGGGTGAACTAGAAGGCGTCTCCCGCAACCTTTTGCTGTCCAGAATCTGCACAAAAAATCAATGTTGTTTCTGCGATTCCGGGAGATACAGAAGTCCAAACGACTTGAGACTTGTTGGAAACGTTGCTTCTCGAAGTTGGCTACCTGCAGTCCAAATTTCAGCCCAATCGGAGTTCGGAGCAGAAAGTTATGGCCGTCGCACCGAAGCTATGTCGAGCAGATCCGTAGCCCGTCTCCATCGACAAAGAAGAAATTTGTCGCGGTGAAAGATTCCGCACGCAGGTATGACCTCTAACAAGTAGATCTAACATAATTAGAACATGCATTCATGCTAGTTTGTTCTTTCGCGTTAGATCATCGTTAGGGGTTCGCGTAGTTGCCATGCTAGATTCATACACGCATATGTAGATCGTTTCGATGAAAATTTTGATATGTAACGCACACCGCTCACGGTCCTCGGACCTTCACTTTGATTCCGCTGCGGGCCTCTACCATGGATTTATTTCCAACAAAAAAGAGATGGAGGAGAAAGAGGGGAAGGGGAGGCAACGACAAGCACGACAATGAAAAGGAATAGAGGCGGTGGATGCTTCGGCAGTAGGGAAGGAAGGGAAAGGGAGGAAGGAGGAGGAGAGGCGGTGGCGGTGGCGGTGGCGGCTCCAATAATGGAGAATGAGGAGGCTAGGGGAAGGGGAGGACGGAGGAGGAGAAGGAGAAGGAGAGGTGGTGGCGACAATGCGGGGCGTGCTGGTGAGGAGGCGATGGGCTATGGAGGTTCGGAAGGGATGGGATATGAAAGAGGGGGGATGGGGTGTGTTGAGGAGTAAAGGGTATGCTGGTCATACACCATACAAAAATGGAAAACTTTAGGGGGGGGGGGGGGGGGGGAAGCGGGGGAAGTGGGGTATAAGGGAGTAATTTTGGAGTGTGAGTAAAATTTTCTGAAAGAAAGTCAAAGAATATCTCATGCAAATACCTTGTGCATGTTTGGCTACTCAACAAATGGAAAAACACGACGGCTTACAGCAAGGTCGGCTCGACCATAAGGCTATTAAGGCGGCCGCCTAAGGCCTAATATGAAAAGAAGACACTCCAAAGTCCAAAAAATAATTAAATAATCAAAGGCCCAATATGAAACGAAGATCCCAATCCATTTAAATAGCCTGGTATTCTTACATAAGAAAACCTAAGCCTCCATATAATATAAAAACTTTCTGTTATATGATAAATTAATCTTATTTATATTAATCTATTAATATCCAAAAAGACGTATTTAGCCATCTCGCCTTAGACCTCAACTTGTATCGAGTCGGTCTTAACTTACATCTTTCCAACATGTTCACATTCAGCACATCTATCGGAGAAACCAATCGGGTGGCCAACTAAGCAGCGATGCTAGGAATCAAGTGCATAATTTTACAAAATGAAAGTATGTTTTTCCCTCCGTGGTTTTGCAATTATGTGACCAAGATATTGTTGGGTTTGGTCTGTCAAAATCTAGCCCAAAATGGCAAAAATCTAGAAAAAAAAAATAATCCGGGCAAAACCAAGCCCTCTCAAACAAATCTAGTGCTGGCAGGAAATCGAAAGGGTGAGCCTAAATTCACCCGGCTGAATCGGAGACGGGCTGAGGGGTTTGGCCAGTAGGTTTTGAGTTTAGATTTCTTTGGAAACCCTATATATACCTCTTGTGTACCTAGATGGAGTGAATGTATTATTGAGCCATTGCGGGGAGAGAGAGAGAGAGAGAGAGAGAGAGAGAGAGAGAGAGAGAGAGAGAGAGAGAGAGAGAGAGAGAGAGAGAGAGGAGGAGGAGGAGGAGGAGAAGATGAAAATGAAGGAAGAAGAAGATGATGAGAGCTAGAGAATAGGTTTGTTTTCGGATCACTTATCGATTTTCTTCAGTTCAACTCCGGGTTCCTTGGCGCGTCTACCTTGGCTTCTACTTCGATGGGTGTTATTATCTCTTGGGATCATATAGGTTATAGCCAAAACTGAATCACAACCGTTCGTTACACCCAGCTTGACCGGTGAATTGCACTCAACCCCATATAGCATGCAAAAGAACAGTTGTGATTCAGCTTTGGCTTCAATCACAACTGTCCATTACACCAAGCTCAATCAGTGAATTGCACTCAACCCCAAATGTCATACAAAGAACAACTATGATTTGGTTTTGGCTTCAACCTATATGATCTTATGAGGTTATAACCTTAGAGAATCCGCACCCCTTTCATATTTGCCAACCAACCCAAATTTGAGTATCTATAATAGCACCTCTTTTTTTATACCCACTCTTCTTCATCTATTTTCTTCCCTTTTCCTCTTATTCATCCTCCTCTTCTTCTTTTTCCTCTTTCTCTTCCTCTTCTTCACCCACCTCATATGCTTCTTCCTCATCCTAGGTTGTTCTCCAATACCTCTTGCCACCCCTAACACATCTTCTTGTTGTCTCCACACCTCCCGAACATCTACTTTGCTTTACATTTTACCAGCTGAAAACCCTACAACACCCTTCCTCCTTCAACTCCTTTTCTCCAAATCCGATAAACGAGATCAACAAGTTGATAATAAAAAAATTTAAAATTTAGGGTTTTGACAAATCAACCACTACAATCTTCTCTATTTACATATAAATCCCTATAAAGTGATATTTACATATAAACCCCAATTCATTCAATATTACATATTGACCCCTGCAATTAACTATCCAAAACCAGAAAATATTTGTGCTCTTATCCTTATTATTTTACCTAAACTCTGTAAATGCCCCTCTAATGTAAGAATTCTTCGGATTAAGTCCAAGTTAAATTCGGGTTATGTCTGTATTTGTTTTGGGTTAAGTCCATGTTTAATAAAGATATGTAAATTTAATTAATTAAAGTCATGGGTAAATATGTTGTTTTTTCTTTAGATTAACGAAATAACAACCGCATGAAGGAATATTTCAGAGATATTCCTTCATTTTGAATGCCAACTAGCTATAGGGGTCGATATGTAAATATTGGACGATTTAAAGGGTTTATATGTAAATATTGATTTTGTAGGGGTTTATACATAAATAAAGAAAATTAAATGGGTCGATTTGTAAAAAACCCTAAAATTTATGGATGATTCTGTGGGAAAAAATCTAATTTTATTAATGAGCTAGCATCGATCACCAGCCAGAGACAATAATTTTTTTTCGACCATTTGGCATTGAATGTTTTTCTCTCGAAAATTAGCAATTGAACATGTGTTGGTTACTATTGACCAACATATAATAGCTGGTGGAACCCACAGACATTGTATGAAATTGCACAATAACTACCGTTTGGTAATGACATTATTTTGCTGATTAAAATTTTTCCACATCGTGTAAAATTGTTCAATTTATGTGCATGGACATATTTTCTTTAGGGTGGAGGCCACGTTGTATATTAATTAAAGATATTTTGAAAAATTATTTACTGACTTAAGTGGATGATAATTGAGTTTCAACCTTAAAGTTGGTGGGTGCCTATTGAGTTTCCTTTGGTTAGATCACCCTCGTGTTAGCCAAAACCTTCCTACATTATGCTTATAAAAAAAATACTTCCCACATTATTAGCATGCACTATCAAACGTAAAAATTCCAATTCATACAAATGCACTTTATCCCAATTCTAAGGCAGGTTCTATATACACCTACATCTTCATCTTCGCACCATATAAAAGACAACCCCAACAACACTAAAATCTATCGCCAAGGTTACCCTCATCCCTAAAATGCAGTCATGCGAACCCCTCGTTTCCATTCACTCGACCGCCCACCATTGCCCTCCTCCTACTTGTCATTACCCTCCTCCTCCGACATCTATGCCTCCTCTCTTCTTTTTCTTTATCTTCTTCCCATCAAAACCCCAATCCCATTATGACAATGGCGGTGCTCACTGATTGACATTGGAATACAATGTCGGTTGTCACCCATCAACATTCTCAATCCTCTTTTTTTTATGCCCTCCGTAACCCACGTCAATCGCCACTGACATCACAATGTTAGTCGGCCCCTATCGGCATCAACTTTAATATGTCGATCAGAAGTTACCGAGGGCATTGAAGAAAGGAATCGAGGATTAATGTCAGTGGGTGTCAACTGACATTGTATTTTTGATGTCGGCACACAACAACGATATTGACAAAATGGGATAGATTCAACAAGGAGGAAGAAGAATAGGAGGAAAAAGAAGGCGATGAAGGAGAATGAAAGCGGTGGTGGCAAGGAGGAGGGCGACGTCGATGGCTAAGACGGGTGATGGAGTGAGTATGGAGGAGGGTTAGGATGGATAGAAGTTAGAGATGAGGGTGTTTTGTGGTTATTGTGGGTGTCATTATAGATCCACATAAGTGGGATGAGTGCCAATAGAAAGGTGGGTGCATACAGAATGCACCCAGATCTAATTTTGAGAAACCAAAAAAATAAAATCGATGAAAAATCTTTCTTTTTTTATTTTTTGAATAGGAGAGGAGAAACCTCCAAAGATCCATGTTAGTCAATTTCCATTATTATTGAATGGAACAATATTTCTTTCACTCCAGGCACCAAACATTATGGTAATAACATGGGACATCTCGTATCTCTTCTTGTTTGTACACATTTTTTCTTTAAAAGAAATTATCTCCAGGGTTTTCGCACAACCCATTTGTCCACCCAAATGTTCCTTTTTCTTCTTCATTAAATTTGGCCAAAATCTAGATTTGGTATCTTACAATATCAATTATTCATGAAAATATTTACATAATTTTGTGTTTTTGCCTCTCAAAAGCATGGATCATGTTCAATTTTGTTTTTTTGTTTTTAAAGTATTTTTTGGTGATTTTTGAAGGATATTTCATGGATTCCTCATTTATTGTCGACTTCTTCATCTAGTTTTTCGTCAAGACATTGAATCTAGTCTACCTCACCTTAGAATCTAAAGATTTAGTGCTTTTATGTGACTCATTGCCAGTAAATCGCCAAGACCCACTCCCCCTTGTTTTTCTGCTAGAAAATCTCTTGTTCATCCAAATTTGCTATGTCCCTACTGATTCTTTTCCAGAGTCTTGACAACTTTACTTCACATTCTAGGGAGAAATGTGATCTGGGTTATCCTCAAAATCTCACCTTCTCCTCTTTGAAGGTCCAAAACCTTGTTTATGTTAACTCCCCATTGATTTGGGCCTTTCTTTGCTCAATTTTCATCCGTTATTTGGAAGCTTTGTTCACCTCCCCATTACAATCTCCATGGGCAACGCACTGATGTGCTTGCCAATCAAGGAGTTGAAAGGCGACAGCAACAGATCTCAGAGCAAGAAGGTATCAAGGTCTCAGACGAAGAAGGCGAAGGAGGAGGAGCGGCGACACCGCCAGACCCTGGCCAGGATGGTCCACTCCCAGCGCATCCAAGGCTCGACCACCAGCCTAGTGCAGTCCGCAAATCCCCCGAGGCGGTCCCTTTCTGATCCATTTTCCAACGGGATGCAGGTCTGTTTACAAATTTCATTTCTTTGTCTTCGGTTCTAATTATCTCGGTTTTTTGTTATTTACTTAGATTGTATCTTTAATAAATAAATTAATGTGGGTAAAAAGTTATTTGAGTTAGCTTGTGGTTCTTTATTTTCACTTCAACTTTGCACTGCATCTGTAATGGGGACTGTCAATTACCAAAAGAGAGTTTTTTAATACCGAAAAAGCTGTAGAACTTATGCTGTCATCAATTTGAGGTAAAAAAAAATTTGGTCAATTTAATTATCCCATTTTAAAAAGATAGTGAATGCATGGAATCAAATTGTTAAAATATATGGGTGGGTCAACAACGCGTTTTGTCTGATTTAAGTAGTCGGAGAATCATAACCTTTTATGTGAAATCACGATAGGCTACTTAAATAAATTAGGTGGTGCAATAGTTTGTAACCTTTAACTATAGCACTTAAGTGTTTTTGTCGTAAACTTTGTTTTGTTGAGGTTGTCGGATGAGATAAGATGAGTGGAGAGAAGAGGAAGATGAGGAGATGAGGTGAAATGAGAGAGTTAGGGATTTATTCCTCCTCTCCTTTGTTTATATAGCATGGACCCATTAGGCCATATATGGGCCAGGCCCAAATACATAAGAGCACTATAACATGCTCAACACTCCCCCCTTAAGTTGGAGCATACAACTCATACATGACCAACTTGTTAGTTGTTACAATATAGGGTAAAAGAGCCATTGGGTAATGGTCTAATGATAACATCGGCTAATTGTTTAGAGGGTTTAACAAAAGGAGTGAAGTCTGTTTAGACATAACAAGGTCCTTAATGAAAATAACAATCAATCTCGATGTATTTGGTGCGCTCATAAAATACCGGGTTGTTTGCAATGAAGATAGCGGCTTGATTGTCACACTTCATAACCATGGGTACACCCATCTCTCTAAGTAAGGTTTACACCCATGACAACTCGGAAACTGTTGGGCCATTGCTCGATGCTTCGCCTATGCGCTTGATTGGGCTATAATAGATTTCTTATTGCTTCGCCAATTGACAAGATTACCACCTACAAGTATGCAATAGCTGGAAGTGGATCACCTATCCTCTTTGTTTCTGGCCTAATCCGCATTAGAGAAGGCAACAATAGAGATTACCTTGGAGGGTCTGTACCATAGACCCCATCCCAATCATGCTTTAAGATAATGAAGAATGCGGCACACACCATCCCAATGAGTTGATGAGGAGCTTGCATAAATTGATTTACCACCCCAACGATAAAGGAAATGTCAGGGTTCGTCATGGTGGCATAGATTAGTTTACCAACAAGATGATGATAGTGGCCTGGATCATCAAGGAGAGTACCCAACACACTATCTAAGTGTGTGGAGGGATCCATAGGAGTAGCTACTGGCTTACAACTAAGCATACTTGTCTTTGTGTGCAAGTCCATCACATATTTCCATTGAGAAAAGTACAAACCTTGTTTCGAGAGAGCAATCTCAATGCCAAGGAAGTACCAGAGGGGTCCCAAATCCTTGGTTTAAAAGTGCCTTCTTCAACTTTGCAATGCTAGTAGGATCACTAGACAATAAGAATGGTGATACCTTGAGTAGAACGATGGGTACGTAAACACGAAGTGATCGAAAGAGAAACGAGAGAAGCATAAGCAAGGAGAACCCGACTAAACTTGTCAAACCATGCCCTCAGTGATTGCTTAAGACTATATATGTCTTTCTCTAATCGACATACTAGGTGGGGGTTTGGTAGCATCAACATACCCCGGTGGTTAGTCCATATATACATCTTCTTGAAGGTCTCCATGTAGAAAGGCATTTTTGACATCAAGTTGATGAAGATGCCACTTATAGCATATGACAATGGAAAGTAGAATTCGGACGGAGTTATGATGAGCCACTAGTGAAAAGGTATCAAAGAAATCCACACCAAATCTTTGAGTGAACCCTTTAGCCATCAATCTCGCCTTCAACTTGTCCATGGATCCATCTAACTTGTGCTTGACATCATACACCCATCAGCAACCGGCCATATTTGTTCCGAGAGGCAACGGGACAAGGTTCCAAGTTTTGTTGTGATTAGGAGCTTGCATCTCCGCATCCATAGCTTGCACCCATCCCTAGTCGGTCATTGCTTGCATGCAGTTGGTAGGGTAGAGATAGTGGACAATGAGGAGATGAAAGCTCGATATATGGTATGAAGACGATGCAAAGAAACATAATTAGCAATAGAATAAGAGGTATAAGACCTTTTAACTTTCCTAAGAGCAATGGGTTTATCACACTATTGAACCTCATGCATTGAGGGTATTGATTCGGAGAATATAACATCAACATTGGGGTGTTTCTTCTTGGACCTTCGATTAGAAACAATGAGTTCTCCATCACTAGATAAAGAAACAAGGTTTTGACGCATTTGGGAAGGATTATTCGTGGTAGGCACACACTCGGGATCCCAAGGGAGAACCATAGACTCATTGGAAGGCCACTCCCCCTAATGAGAAGGGGAGCTAACATTGGGCACAAAGTAAAGTGAGTCATCGAAGAAGATGACATCGGCACACACAAAATAGCAATGTAAAGATGGAGAATATCATTGATACCCTTCTTGAGTTTTTAAGTATCCAAGAAATAGACACTTTAGAGCATGAGGTGATAGCTTGTTAAGACCGATAGTATGATTGTAAACAAAAGTCATGCAACCAAAAACCCAAAGGGAAAGAAGAAAATGATTACCATGCGGCAACAAAATAGAGAACGGGTCTGATTGCCCAAAAGAGATGACAACATGCAATTGATGAGAAAACATGCTGTGAGAGTCGCATCGGCACAAAATAACTTAGAAACATTCATATGCAACATGAGAGTGTGCACAACATCTAAAATGTGTCGATGCTTACATTCGGCCACCCTATCGGTTTGATGAATGACACCATTTTCATGACAAAAAAGTTTGGATGAAGTTTTGAAAATATTCCTTGCCATTATCGGAATGGAGAACGCGTAAAGATATCCCACATTGATCGACTATCTCTTTGATAAAACATAAAGAACACACGGGAAATCTCATAATGATCCTTAATAAGATCAAGTCATGTCATATGAGAGAAGTCATTGACAAACAAAACATAGTACCTAAAACCGGATACACTTGTCACACGAGAAGGACCCAAACATCCATGTGAACAAGCTCAAAAAGCCTATTACAACAATTTTCAAGACAAGGAGATAACATGCTTCGATGATGCTTGCCCAATTGAAAAGCTTTACATTGAAAGGTGTCATCCATACTCAATCCGAGAATAATATATCGAAGCCAGGGGAGACATGGATGGCCTGCATGACAATGTCATTGGTCCGAGGAAGACGTAGGAAGAGGCCGACTCTCAATCCAAAAAGTGAGGTACATTGTGCTTATACCCCGAACCAATCACCTTTTGTGTCACTTGGTCCTGGAAAATAGACAAGAGGAGGTAAAGGTAACGGACCAATTCAATCTTCTTGTAATTTGGCTAATAGACAAATGACTAAACGATAAATTTGTAACATGAAAGGATGAAATAAGAAAAAAGATAACATCCCCTTTACCAAGAATGGGCGGGATGAACCATCAACAAGTATCAGTTGTGAAGTATGTGATTTAATAGAAGAAAAAAGCGAAGCATTATCATTGATAGTGGAGCTAGCCCCATAGTCAATGGCCCAAGGAGAGGTGGTATGAGCAAGCAACACCGTGGATGTACTTTGTTGTGCAAAAATAGCAACGGATGAGAATGAAAGAAGCTTGAGGAGCTAATGCTTGAACCGATTAAAGGAGCTGAGCAAACTCCTCTCTAGTGACATGAGAGCTCGAGGCACCATCAAAAATATAAGAGGAATTTGACGCCGCATTACTTGGTCGAGTCTCAACTATGTGATTTGCCCATGCCAGTTTGCCCCACTTGTCCCAACACACTATTCATCAAGGTGACCCATCTTTTCGCAAAAGATATAAGTGAAATTTTCATTATCATGACCTCTCCCACCACCACGGCCACCATCACCTCGGTCAAAGGAACCACCACGACCACTGCCACTAATTCAATCACCACGCCCACCACCATGGCCGCCACGATGAGGGGCCCAAGTGCCCCCTCTACCAAACGAAAAAAATGCTGAAGACTCCGGAGGTTGAGTAGGAGAATGTCCACATGAGGCTCGTTGAACTCTAGCAAAGGCCACAACAGGTTGGGCAAGGTCTCACTAGCAAGTAGTTGTCCCTTGATGGAGGAAAACTCGGGGCCAAGACCGGAGGGAAAAAAGACTGTTTGAAACTCATTATGTTGCCGCTTGAGAGTCTCGAGGTTCATAGTTAGAGGTTGTTAAACTGAAAGCTCATCCATGAGAACGACAAAGTGCACGCACTCTTCTAACACACCGCCAACAAACTCTCTGAGGATAAACAACAAACACATTATGGCCACTCACAATTACCCGCTCCAACAAACTCTCCCACACGCTAAGAGAGGCAAACATGGTGACGGACAGGTTGGCTGGATTTGCTTGTCGTACCGGAGCTTAATTATCCAATAACGGTGATCTTCCCATGGAGCTTCAAAGATTATTGGTTCTGGATGCGCAAGGTTAGTATGCGGGCTGAACGTTGAGATGGATTGTCTAGCCTAACAGGCTATCTTAGTGTAATTCTGACCAAAAAAAATAATTGTGAAGCTGATTAAGCAATCCTAAAGATCAAAGGTGTTAATGAATATATTTACAATGTTTATCACTTAAGTAGCAAGGTTTCGGTTAGGCAATCTTTATTGATAGATGGTTTGGGTTTTAAGTCAAGTGGAGTAGGTTTAAATCCAATTGGTCAATTTATTCGATTCCACTCATGATTGGCTGAACCATCCCAAAAGTACCAGACCAGACCAGGTAGTGTGCCTTCCTCCTCAACTGCCCCCCTACAGTTTGAAAAGCATCTCACTTGCACCCCCTCCAGAGGGGGCTATGTGTATGGTTTTTCAAACTATAGGAGAACATTTGTAGGGTTTTAAACATGAGAGGGTGTCAGTGATAAGCGGTCAAACTATAGGGGGTCTTGTGTAATTTATCTTATATTTTGAGAAATTTTATTCATACCCCAAAAATCTGTAATTAGCCCCCGCATCCGCATCCATATCGTTTCTCAGTAACTTACTCAACAATGCTTTAATACCAGCAATGCCCTTTTTTTTTACCCCAAACCCCAAAGCCCCTTCTCAGCGTCTTTTGTACCCCCAACCCAACCCAAGGATTGTTTAAACTTAACCCAAGCCCAACCCGTCGGGTTGTGCGGGGTGGGTTCCGGTTAACCCGCCCAAAGTCGGGTTGGGTTCGGGTTGGCCCGCCCAAGTTGCAGCTAGGGGTGGCAATGGGTCGTATCGTGTCGTGACTAGTTTCGTGTCGTGTCCAAAACCCCTAGACCCGGACCTGACCCATTTAACTAATCGTGTCTAGATCCTAATCCCGTACCCGACTCGCTAATAAACGGGTAGACACGATAAGACCCGGTAAGACCCGTTTACCACCCGGATCTATTCAATTGACCCGATCCGACCCAATCCGACTCGATCCGACCTGACCCGAAAGACCCACTGGTATTATATATTATAGTATCGGATTGCTGGTAGACCCGACCCGACTCGACACGACCCGTTGAATACTAAACGGGTCTTCTCGGGTCTACCGTGTCCAGACCCTAAACCCGGACCCGACCCGTTTATTAAACAGGTCTATTGTGTCGACCCGTTTATGACCCGAACCCGTTTAGCCCTGACCCAGACCCGCTAACTTCGTGTCGGGTCATGTTGGGTCGAGGAGAAATAATTCAGGTTGGGCTAGGATTAACCCGTCCAAATTCGGGTTGTGTTCGGGTTGGACTTGGGTTGGGTTCAGGTTGGTCCGCCCAAGTTGCCAACTGCATTGGGTTTATTTAAGAGTGGGGTGTATTCAAGAGTGCATATAATTGGGATATATTTAAGGGGGTATGTGTTTGATTGGGGTATAATCAAGTTGGGGCGGGCCATTTAACTGGGGTGTATTGAAGGTGGGGTGTAATGGGGAAGGGTAATTTTGGGATAGTAATGGGGTATGAAAAAAAAAAATGGGGTATGTTCAAGTTTGTTGGAAATGGGGGCTAATTACAGATTTATGGGGTATGAATAAAATTTTCCTATATTTTTTGGTTGATGGAAAGGGGAGGTCTAGGAATGTCAACGGGTCGGGTGTCGTGTCTAGTTTCGGGTCGTGTCCAAAACCCCTAGACCCGGACCCGACCCGTTTAACTAATCATGCCTAGATCCTAAACTCGTACCCGACCCGCTAATAAACGGGTAAACCCAGTAAGATCCGTTTACCACACGGGTCTATTCAGTTGACCCGATCCAACCCAATCCGACTCGACCCGACTTGACCCGATAGACCCGCTGGTACTATATATTACAGTATCGGATTGCGGGCAGACCCGACCCGACACGATTCGTTGAATTTTAAACCCGGGTCTACCGTGTCCAGACCCTAACCCCGAACCAGGCTGGCCCCAGCACATCCACCACTCGCCGGTGGATTCACACCACGGCCACCGCTCTCTGATGGAAAAATACTGCACACAGGCAGAATTACACCACTACCGCACACCGGTGGAGCAGAGACCACCGCACGCCGACGGGGACAAACCAGAGAAGCAGAGAAAAAGAAAAAAGAAGAAAACTAAACAACTAAAAAACACAAAAAAGAAACACCAAACCAACGGTGATCTCCACCATCTCCAGCCGACCAACCAAGTTGAAGGAGTCACCACCGTCCTCTGTCCTGCCGTCGATCACCACCTCCCCTTGAAGCCGCCAGGAGCCGCATACCAACCAGAGGAGGCAGCTGGAAAATCCACCGGCGAAAAACCTCACGCCGGGGCCAACCAACCTTCCACCTCACCCCGCACCAGATCCGACCTCGTCACCGAGCAAAGGACGGCAATCGAGTAGTCGAAGTCCCGTGTGACCCCGACGCGACGAGAACAAAACACTGGCCGCCAGAGCATGGGCCCTATGAACAAGGGATGGAAGGGGAGTCAGATCCCATCCCCCAAGCTGCTCTGCACAAATTCCTAGCCTCCCTGGAGCCACTGGCAGCGTCCGAGGAGGCCAAGAAATGGATTTCAGAAACACTAACCTTAGGAAAAAGGGGGAGAGGGCTAGGCTTACGTGAGTAGTTGGAGGGGGCTATGTGTATGGTTTTTCAAACTATAGGGGGACATTTGTAGGGTTTTAAACATTAGGGGTGTAAGTGATAATCGATCAAACTACAGGGGGTCTTTTATGCACCATCATTTTGAGCCAATTCAAATTTATTGTGATTTCACCAATATGATATGCAGCCAGTTTGGTGCCATCATCAAGACCTTCCGATATGAACTTTATATCTAATAGAAGTGCAGCTACTTTCCTTCAAACACTTTGTTGTTTGAGTGAGACATTTCATTGATAAACCATGCAATAATTATCTTTTTTTTTCTTATCTTCACATTCTCTAATTTCTCTAAGAATTTCAGGTTCCGAACTTTCATGACAACATCGAAACAAAAAAAATTGTTTTGGTTCACGGAGAAGGATTTGGAGCATGGTGTTGGTATAAGACCATCTCTCTTATGGAGGAAGCAGGAGTGGATCCTATCGCATTGGATCTCGGAGGGTCGGGTATAAACCAAATGGATCCAAACAACATAACAAATATGGCAGACTACGCGAAGCCTCTCGTTGATTACCTAGACAGCCTTCCCGAGGACGAAAAGGTGAGAAGACTGTCGAGCCAATAGCCCGAGGGTTTTCATGCGCCTGTTCGGTTTATCATTGATCTTAACATGTTTTATTATCATTTATTTAGTTTTGACTGTTGGTTTGATTCCACTGCACGGATTCACCGAACCCTACTTCACGATGTTTTTTAAAGCAATTTTTGACCCCACTGATACAAATTCATGGAGCCGCCATTGTTAACCAGTGTAGAAGTACAGGTTATTTTGGTAGGTCATAGCTGTGGAGGTGCAAGTGTGTCGTATGCGCTCGAATGTTGCCATACAAAGATTTCGAAAGCGGTATTCCTAAATGCGACGATGGTGTTGGATGGGCAGAGACCTTTCGATGTGTTTGCGGAGGAAGTAAGTACTCTATATTTGCAGATAATTTGATTTAAGGAAAAACCGGTTAGGATCACCTAACTTTTGAAACTATTTAACGGAACCAATTTTGAAAATAAATACTCAATAGGGTACATACATATGGTACTATAGTCAATGTAAAGTATGTTAAATGTCCAATATATACATGACCCAAGAGGCGACCATTTCTACTTCTTTGATGACGACGACGACAGCCAACGGCGAGAAAAAGGCACCTTCAATGTGAAAAATAAAAATAAAATCACATAAAACCCCTTGAACTTTTGCCCATTTCACACGCGATCTAGTGTTTAAAAAACCAGACAAAATACCCTTTGTACTTTGTAATATCATATCTTAACTTAACCCCCTTCCATACAAGTTCAGTTTGTTCATAAAATGATAAATGATCATGTTTTCCATCAATAGTTTACCCTTCTTTTGTTTTTTTTAGGGTTATTTTGACTTTGCCCCCCAAATTTTGGCTTGAATTAGACTTTACCCCCCATTTTCATTAATTAGATTTTACCCCCCGAAACTAACTGTTCCGTCAGAGCTGACAGAACAGTTAGTTTTGGGGGCTAAAGTCTAATTAATAAAAAGATGGGGGGTAAAGTCTAATTCAAGGCAAAATTTGGGGGGCAAAGTCAAAATAACCCTTTTTTTTAATGAACAAACTGAACTAGTATGCAAATCTATCTACAGCTCGGATCGGCTGAAGCTGACGGAACAGTTAGTTTCGGAGGCTAAAGCCTAATTAATGAAAAGATGGGGGGTAAAGTCTAATTCAAGGCAAAAATTTGGGGGGCAAAGTCAAAATAATCCTTTTTTAATGAACAAACTGAACTAATATGCAAATCTATCTACAGCTCGGATCTGCTGAAGTTTTCATGAAAGAGTCGCAGCATCTATTGTACGGCAATGGTAGAGACAGGCCTCCCACTGGTCTCATGTTCGACAAGCAACAAACCAAGGGCCTATATTTCAACCGAAGTCCTCCCAAGGTTTGCTTTTCCCTCATTTCAATATCTTTATTTTTTTCTTTTAAACCCCCCCCCCCCCCCCCCCCCCCCCCCCGGTCTCTAGGGGTGTGCAAGACCAAACCAAACCGAACCGAACGATTTTGATCGGTTTCGACACACTCAAAGGATCAAATTAGATTGGGTTTTTTAAAAACCGTCATGATAGGATCAGTTGACGGATTTGTAAACGTAAAGCCTACCTAAACCGAACCGAACCGATATATGTATACACATATAATCTTTGGTTAAATATACCATATGTCCTCATATACCTTTGCTACCAACAACCTTTGCAGTACTATAGAATGCCTCAAAATCAATTTAAAATCTTATTTAGGTATAATGATTTGACAATAATTATTATTTATAAAGTTAGAACCAGGTCCTAATAGAAGGAAGGAAAAAAAAAATCTCAATAAGCATGCTAGATACACTCACGTCCCAAAACCCGGGTCATAAGGGGAGGTTCACAGGGGGTATATTAAGCGGGTGATAGGTGCCTCCCTCATCGACGTGTGACTATTCGTCAACACTCCCCTTCACGCGGAGCACGCATGGCAAGGCACAATCGGTGGGGAGCACCTGAAGGAGACGGGTCAGTTCTGATACCATGTTAGAAACCCTCATGCCCCAAAACCCGGGTCGTAAGGGAAGGTCCATAGGGGTATATTAAACGAGTGATGGGTGCCTTCCTTACCAATGTGGGACTATTTGTCAACAAAGCATATGGGCCAAATCCCAAACCAACCATCCAATTCAATCCAAATCGATTTTAATTGGATTGGATTGAATTGGATTCCAATCTCAGATCGGTTTGGATATGATTGAAAATCATGCATCGCATGCGACATGAACGCGCTCATCCGATTATCGCCAATCAGAATATTATATGGGAAGTTATCACTATAAAGGCCACAAAAGATCATAACATTCAAAAAGTTTATCTTAACCAAAGGCATACATTGGTTCTAATCACTTTGTTTGTCTGCTGCTTGATGAATCACATGGTGATCGGCCCAGGACATCGCATTGGCCGCAGCATCCATGAGGCCTATCCCGCTGGCGCCGATCATGGAGAAGCTGTCCCTCACGCCGGAGAGGTATGGGACCGTCCCCCGCTTCTTCATCCAGGCGCTCGACGACCGCATGCTCTCGCCGGACGTCCAGGAGCGGCTGGTCCGGGAGAACCCCCCCACCGGAGTCTACAAGATCAAGGGCAGCGATCACTGCCCCTTCTTCTCGAAACCCGTGTCGCTCAACAAGATCTTGCTCGGGATCGCCCGGCTCTTGTAGGATTCATGAGAGCTTAGGATGCAGAGATGATGAGTTGTAGTCAAGACTTGTTCTTTTATTCATGCAGATTCTTTTTCTTGAATTCCTATAATCCTTGTTTTTTTTTCTTTTTGGTATTCATCATCACGGGAGGATCACAACCGGATCCTCAAAAGCCGTCATAAGCCGGCGCAACATAAGAGACAGTCATCCGACGGAAACAAAACCGCCACACAGGGACCAAGACCGTCACACATGCGGGGAACGATAGGGACCTAGTCCATACAACCAAACAAAAAAGAGAAAAAAAAGAAGCCCCACCGTACGAGTCGCTGGAAGATGCCAGGTTCGAGCCGCCATACATGACGAGGGAGGGGACAGCCGAACCGCCACCGAATCCGACGAGCCAAGCTGCATCCACCGCACCACGACGAGACCGAGAGCCGCCGTACATGAGCCGAGGCGAGATCCACCGGATCTATACAAGGCCACCGCATCGAGACAGATCGAGCCACCGCATCGCACCGGAGATGGAGGGGACCGTCGGATCGGAGAGGAACCGACGCCGAGAGAGCACCCAAAATCCCAAAATTAAAAAGGGGGAGAAGGATTTACAAAACCCCAAATGAATTCCAACTAAAAAGGGGGGAAAATAAGCAGATCTACACCTATTCTGAGCGGAGGAGATGGATCCGTTTGGATTCGGCCTCACTGGCGATGCCAGTGACGTCCAGAGAGGCCGAGACCACTCAAACCCTCGCCTCCCTCAGCGGAACCCAAAAGGAAAAAAAAGGGCCATGCCCTTGAAGAGGCTTGAGGGCTTTTTCCCTATAATCCTTGGTTAGTAGCCAAATGCCAGGGAAACGGTAAACTTGGTTTTGAAGCCTTTCAAGTAGCCGTGACAATGGGTCGGGTCGGGGCGAGTCATTATTGTGTCGGGTTGAGACATGGGTACAAGGGCAAAACACCCAAACCCGATCGAATAAAATATCTATATAAGAAGGGACGGCGGTCTACATGCTGACTAGACAAAATGGAACAACTTGCTGACTAGACAAAAATGGACGGATAGATTTGATCATCATCTCTTGATCTAACCATAGAATGGGCCTCATCCCTTCACTTCTTCACAAGGAAATTTTCTCAATTAATACAGAATTAATTGGCTCACAAAGAAAGCAACCTAATCATCCGAAATCCCTCACAAAAATCACTTTCAAATCTCAATTAATATAAGAATCTTTAGAGTAAATTATACTTTGCCCCCCTAAAGCTTAACTTAAAAACACTAAACCCCCTTATAGCTATAAACAACATTTTGCCTTCTTCAATTCAGTTTCGATCATATAAAAATCACCCCAAATCCCTTACAAAAATCACTCTCAAATTTCAATTAATATAAGAATCTTTAGAGTAAATTACACTTTGCCCCCTGAAGTTTAACTTGAAAACACTAAACCCCCTTATAGCTATAAAACAACATTTTGCCCCCTTCAATTCAGTTTCGATCACATAAAAATCACCAAACAAGGAAATTATGTAGTTGACAAAAAGGTGTATTGTGCTAACATTTCAAACTTTAGGGAGCGATTTGGAACAAAATAAACTACATGGGAGTTAAGTGTTTTTGAGCAAAACTACGGAGGGGCAAAGTGTAATTTATCCTAATCTTTGGGAAATTTTATTCATACCCCAAATATCTATAACTAGCCCCCGTCTCCCTATCGTTTCTCAATAACTTACTCAGTGACCCTTTAATACCAACATTGCCCTTTTCTTTTGTACCCTAAACCTCAAAGCCCTAACTTAGCATCTTTTGTACCCCCAACCCAACCCAAGGTTTGTTTGAACTTTCTTAGTCCTAGCCTAATTCGTCAGGTTGGCCAGGTTGATCAAGTTGTGCGGGATGGGTTGATCGGCTTCAATATGGTAGAGGAGAAATAATTCGGGTTGGGTTCAGGTTAGCCCGCCCAAATTTGGATTGGGTTGGTTTCGGGTTGGGTTCAGGTTAGCCCGCCCAAATTTGGGTTGGGTTGGTTTCGGGTTGGGTTCCGGTTGGCCCGTCCAAGTTGCAGCCCTACGTCTGCCTTCAAGTAGGGGTGGCAATGGGTCGGGTCGGGTTGGGTTGAGACATAGGTATAAGGGCAAACACCCAACCCGAACCCGACCCATTTATTAAAAGGGTCAACAACTTAAACCCAAACCCGACCCGACCTGACCCGTTTAACCCGTTTACTAAACGGGTTGGGTCGTGTCGGGTCAGGTTGGCTCGGGTTGGCTCGGATTGGGTCGGGTTGGCTCGGGTCGGGTCGGGTTAACGCGACCCATTTGGTAAACTTGTCAAGTCGGGTCAATCGGGCTATAAGTACAAACCCGAACCCGACCCATTAAATAAACGGGTCGATCGGGTTGACTCTTATATGACCCGAACCCGTTTAGGCCAAATCTAAACCCGCTAACTTCGGGTTTAGAATTTTCGCCTTAGGCCTCAGTTTGTATCGAGACGGCCCTGCTCTCTCTCTCTCTCTCTCTCTTTCCCCACGGTCTCTCTCTCTCTCTCTCTCTCTCTCTCTCTCTCTCTCTCTTTCCCCACGGTCTCTCTCTCTCT
Source organism: Chamaelirium japonicum (assembly GCA_947650365.1). Taxonomy (NCBI): domain Eukaryota; kingdom Viridiplantae; phylum Streptophyta; class Magnoliopsida; order Liliales; family Melanthiaceae; genus Chamaelirium; species Chamaelirium japonicum. The sequence continues at coordinate 32,819,703 of OX393556.1, forward strand.
CTCTCTCTCTCTCTCTCCCCCCCTGGGGTAGCGGAGTTGGGGGTTGGTTGGTCGCACCGAAGGCTCCCGCTTCGTGCCAATCGGCACGGGCATGCCGAAGGCGGTCAGGTGTGTAGTCATCGCATACGACGGTGGGGGTGGTGATGCTCGGGGGGTGTGTTGCCGCCGAAGGCGGCTCGCTACAGTGCCGACAGGCACAGGCATGCACTAGTGGCTACATAAGGGAGGGTCACCATTTCATGTAACGGCGGGGAGAGGGGGTTGAACGGAGGGACAAACTTTCTCAAAACCCACAGTTCACTGCCGCTAATTCACCGCAGAAAAAATCAAAAATTAGGGGAGAAAAAAAACGAGAGAAGAGGGACTGGCATGGACCATCCAAGGGCTCTTATGGGCTTCATGACAAGAGGCACCTTTTCTGCATAGTGCAGCAATCGAAGGGGGAGGATGAAAGGCTAAATTAGTAAATTGCCTTCAAAACCAGTGTTATCAGAATCAGACCGGACCGTCCGGTCGGACTGGTGAACCGGTGAGCCGTTCTCTGAACCGGTCCGGTCATGACTCTGGATCGGTATTACCTATCACCCGGTGAAACCAAAGAAAACCACCTGGTTTTCTATCAAACCGTCACCTGGCTGGTTTTGTTAAACCCGACGCGTTAAAAGTCTGCCCATGATACCAATGGATTGATTTCAATCCCTCAAATCTCCTCTCTCCACGATCGACGAAACCCTAATCGGCTTCCTCCCGACTCCGGAGTCTGCCGTGGCCCGCTGGAGTCGCTCAACGGCTGGAGTCCTCAACGAGCCCAAGCAAGCCGACGCCTGCACCCGACGGCCAAGACCCCGACGAGCTCGAGCCGCCCGACAGCCAAAGTCCCCGACGCCTGTGGCCTGCCGCTCGATGGTCAACCCCTACTGCCTGCCTCGTGCAGCCCTCCGCTTGCGATCCACCATCGACCGCCCTCTGCTTGCCGTCCTCCTGCTGAGAGAGACAGAGACCCGCTTGCCGTCCTGCTCTGAGACAGAGATAACCTTCCAACCAAAAAAGGGTTATTTTGACTTTGCCCCTCAAATTTTGCCTTGAATTAGACTTTACCCCCTATATTTTCATCAATTAGACTTTACCCCTAAAAACTTTATTTATTTTCCGTCAGCTCACCCTTTCTCTTAGATGGTGAGCTGATGGAAAAGTTAGTTTTTGGGTGTAAAGTCTAATTAATGAAAATATGGGCGGTAAAGTCTAATTCAAGGCAAAATTTGGGGGGCAAAGTCAAAATAACCCGAGAGAGAGACAGAGAGACCTACAACCCTCCGCTTTATGTATTTTTTTTTAAAATTAATATTTTTAATATTAATATATATATTTTTAATTAATTTAAATATAAAACGGGTTCAATCGGTTGATCGGACGGTTGAATCAGAGACCCGTGACCCAGGCCCAAGACCGGATTAACGTCCGGTCCGAATTTGATAACATTGTTCAAAACAACAATTCACTGATGTAGATTTTCAGCAACATCACAAAGAAGGCGAGAGAAAGGAAAACAACGTTACAACTATTGTTTCCAAGAGGACGACGTATGGAAGGCGCTCCTCATATTCGACTCCGCCACCGCTGAGTATCCCACTGGCTTCTGCCACGACCACTCGACCATCGCCCTCATGGTCTCCCGCCTCGCCGCCGCCATCCTCCTATCCTCTGCTGAGGCCCTCCTCCCACGCATCTCCCACGCATCCGGCAAGAGCTCGGGTGCTCTCCTTCCGATCGACGTCTTCGTCTCTGTCGTCCGCGCCTACGGGCGGGCCCACAAGCCCCTCGACGCCCTCCGCGTCTTCCTTCACGGTCGTCCTCGCCGTACTGGTCGATCGCCGAGAGCCAGCTCTGGCTCGCCCGGAGGTTCTACAACCACATGAGGGAGTCCGACATCACTCCTACTGTCGCCTCCTTCAACGTCATCATCAAGGCCCTCTGCGCCTGCGGGTCTCATGAGGCCGCCCTCCGTCTCTTCCGCTAGATGCCAGACCGCGGGTGCCCGCCGGATGCCTGCACGTACGGTACCCTGATCGACGGGGTCTGCAAGATCGGAAGGGCTAGTGAGGCACGGGAGCTGTTCAGCGAGATGTGCGAGAAAGATTGCTTGCCTATGGTAGTCACCTACACTTCATTGATACATGCGTTGTGCCGTTCTGACTGTTTGGACGAAGCATTGGAGGTGTTCGATGAAATGGGTCTGAGAGGTGTTTCACCCAACGTGGTTACATATAACCCCCTGATCGATGGCCTCTGCAAGGGCGGGCGATCCCTGCAGGCCTTGCCATTACTGGAAAAGACGGTTGCGGTTCGTCACCTGCCGAATACGATCACATACAGCTTGCTGATCAATGGGCTATGTAAAGAAGGAAGGCAGGATGACGAACCTAATGGAGGATAACTAAAATAGAGGATCTCTATTTTAGAATATTCTAAAAATATTTTTATTTGGCAATGATAAAATAGGGGTAATGGTTGGAGATGCTCTACTTCGTGCTCTGCTCCTCAGATCCCTCGCCGCCATTGTACTCAATCGATCACCCCCTCCGCCACCACAGGTCCACGGATCATCAAAGCCACGTCCACCTCCTGATCTCACCACAGCCGTCGGATTTGTCCCCGGAATACCACTATGGTGTCGACGGCGAGTGACAAGGGTGCTCGACACGATGATGAGGACCGGGGGACGGTGACGGTAACGGCGGTGAGGGTTTTGCAGCGCTAATATGCCCTCGTGTCCTTGGTGACGTGATGCTTACGTTCTATTTATTCGGAGAAATGCTATTCAGCCCGAAGCTTTTCCCGATTCTGCAGAGTAAGACTGACGTGGCAGCGTACAACTGATGGCTGGTTTTCAGCCGCGACATGCAAACTTTAATACCACCAATTGTATACTGCCACGTCAGTCGTTGCGGAATCGGGATAACATTCGGGCCTAATCGCGTTGCGGCGTTTCTGCCGAAAGCTTCGGTGAGCTCCCGAGCTTCTCCCACGCCCCCTTTCTCCTTCCATCGCCACCACCTCTCCCCGCCGGTCATAACCCCAGGTAAGTGATCGCTCTTCATTTACCACCGGTCGATCCTACCTATTTCTCCTCGCCATAGATTCTGCCGGTTATTGGAATTCTCTCTCATGGAATTCAGTTGATCCCAAGACGATAAATGCCCAATTTTTTTTTAATCTTTTTAGGGTTTGATAGAGCTGTTCTAATGGATTTGATGGTGTATTATTATTTTTTTATTAGGGTTTTGAAATCGTTCTGTTGTTATATCTCTGATACTTCGTCCGATATTCTTAATTTAGGGTTTCAAAACGCACGTGAGTTGATTGCTGAATCCCCAATTTTTTTTTTTTGGTGTAGATTACTGATTTCATTACATAATGGGTGGGAGTAGTACGATTGATGATGAATGGGAGTTCACCGACTCGGCCAATATTCTCCGTACCATGGTGTTGGTCGGGAAAACCGGCAACGGTAAAAGCGCAACGGGAAACAGCATTCTGGGCAAGAAGGCGTTCGTGTCGCAATTCAGCCCCTCGGGTGTGACGAGTACTTGCGAAATGAGAAGCACTATTTTAAGAGACGGTCGCACCGTGAATGTCATCGACACCCCCGGTGAGAATTTTTTCATGTGATTCTTTTTTCGCTGGTTTGGATAACCATTGTGTTATGGGTGGATTAGATTCTGAATGGTTTCTAATTGGTAGACATAGATTTTGAATCCTTCCGTGTGACAGATATATCTGACAAAGTGAAGTCAAATTGTGTACTCATTGGTTGGTGGGATGTTGTTACCTGTTAGCCCTATGGGCTTCATTTTGGGTGACTGTTATCTTGTTAGCGTTACGCCACACACTCGACAATTGAAATCAAATTGTCTTTGTTAGGAACTTAGTATACTTAATAATAAGCACTAACTATGTCTCATTTACCACATTTCCGTAGTATCTTCTTAAGGATAAGTACTTGGAATTTCTTTGTTTGGAATGGTTATGCGTATTAGGGATGATTTGATCTTGGAACAAGAACTAATTTAGGTGCAAAGTTGAAACTGTAGCTGCGTAAATTTTGATAAATTATAAATGACCACAAATAAAAGCAAAGACTTGTACTAGTAGTCTGACTTCTAATGGATATTAGGGCGTTGCATTTTGATGGTTTCGAGGCATCACACCAAGGGATTGAAGCATCTCACCCGAGCAGTTGCAACAAAGGAATGCATCAAATGAGATGCAAACTCAAGCTTTTTTTTTTTAATCTATGAGAAGTAGTCCTTTGTGGATAAGTATTAGTACTCGCTCTTGTTGGAAATAGATTGACCATCCTCCTTGAATGGCTCTTTGGAGGATCTATCCCATGGTCTTCATCTAGCATAGGCGTTTTGCCTCCTTTCTTGGACACGTATGCTTTCTCATTTCATCATTTTGCATCATATAGTGAAATGAGATACAATATGCACGTCCACTGCACATGAATACGGCTTGAGTTCCATGTTGGGTCTTTTTGTCTCCATTATTGATCTTCATTTGATTGGTGATATGGGCCTCTCATCAGATGTCTTTCCATGCCCTCCTAGATACTGGAATTCCACAGAAGATGTGATTCCTTGAGACGAAGGCATGCTTTCTCATAGAAGAACCGGTCTTGGTGATGATCTGTCCCCTTCAACAGATGGGATCAACTGTAACCTCATGCACTTGTCCCTTGAAAATAATCTTTAAAACTTGCATGGTGGTAAAGTGATGAACCACACATTCATTTTCATCTCAAATTCATTTGGAACACCTACAGTAAGCTGTTGTTTGGTTGCTGTGCAAATGATGTGTGTACATTTGTTTGCATATGTGACATGTGCAATTAAATTTCATGTATTTAGGTGAAACTTTATTTGCACAGTTTTATGTGCAAAACCTTTACAAATTTAGCAAGTGTGCATCTGTTTGCACACGTCACATCCTACTAACCAAACAACCCTAAACTGTTTGCACATGTGTTTTCAAAATCATAGGCTGAAAACATAGCAACCAAACAAGCCCTAAGTGTTTCACTGTTACCTTTTTTTTTTTTTTTTTTTTTTCTGATTAGAGAATACACATGAATACCATCATAAATAAATGCCATGTCTTCATCTCGGTCCACAATCCTGACGCTTGGAATAATAATTGGTCTCCAACCTTTGACACTTCCTCATGATCTTCAATGGTTGTGTCGGCCTTTTGTGTCACTTGTTCATTAAATTGGATTTGTGAAAGAGTTGACTTGAGATAATGACTCATTCTATAGTACCCTCCTCTTGACTCTCATCATAGACTGCAAACAACGGAACTTTAAAATCCCTATTGACTCAACTATCGTCTGTGGTGATTCTTGAAATCTTCAAGGTCATCGTTCGATCATTGAACTTAAAAGAATAGGTATAGTACTACACTACTACCATTGTGAATGACTTCGCAATTATAGTCATTGTTTTCGCAGTTTAGATTTGTGTTGTCTTTATAGGATTTTTGTCACAGCTGATGACATCATCGTATGTGATAGGCTTGAATTTCACACAACATTATTGGGTAACGGTTATTGATACAACGTTCTCCTAAGCGATCCACAATTATAATAAGATTGCAGACCTTGGCGGTCCACAATTATTTTATTTTACGACTCATTATTTTCCTCATCTCGCTCGTCCGTTACGTCTCAATATTTTATTGCTGGTAGAGGGAAATCAAGGAGATAGGTGGCGGATGGTTGATAGTTCTTTGCAGTAGAGGTAGAAACAAATGGGTTTCTGATGTTATTTTATTGGAGAGAATTCAATAATCATTTATCCTCAAATCCGGCGGAGAGTGCGGTAGGCATGCAAATGTAATTGAATGAAAATTATGTAATGCCAATGCAATTGAACTAATATTTACTTTAAGAAGATTGTTTGTAAGATGTGGTGCCACTATGTTTTGTCCATTTCTTCAAAGAAAGATGAAAAATAATTTGAACTTATATCACTGTTGAAAACAAAAAGTTTTTAAAAGTAAAATAAAACGTCTGTTTACTTTACTGCTGAATACAAGCAACTATATTAGATCATTAGTTACTTCTAGTCTATGCTATTAAAATCGGCGACTAGTCCCCAAGCGGTATTTTTCCGACCGACTAATCCATATTCTTTTATAGCTGGGTGGAATCCAGACTAGTCCCCGACTAGCGACTGGGACTAGTCCCCAGGTGGCATTCTGCAAGCAATTTTTTTTTAAGGAGTCTCTGCAAGCAATTTTGTTTGGATTTTTTTGTATTGCCTCGAAGTCTTGAGTCACAACTATGGCTCTCCTCTATAACCATCTGTTGAGGATCTGAGAATCTGAGATAAAAACATAGACAAATAATTATTGTTTATTAGTTGATATTAATATAATCATATAATCAAAATTGGGGTTGTTCACAGATTAAACATCAGCAAACAAATATTACGATGAATTCGTAGTTTTGAATCTTCTAACACGGGCCTGAAGCCATTACAATTGTGTTATGTTACTTATGTATTTGTACCCATGTTGTGAAGTGTGAAGGCATGCATTGTTATTGACCGACTAATATCAAATACTTATCGACATTTATGCTAGTTCATATATCATATATGTTTAGGTAGGGGGGAGGGCTTAAAATAAGTTTTGGCCGACTAGTCCCGAATTAGTCCTGACTAGTTCTAGTCGGCCCTTGGCCGACTATGGGCCGACTACCGACTTTGACTGCATAGCTTCTAGTTATTGTTATTGTTATTGTTAGTGCACTTTATTCATTTACTTTACTATCTTACTTCTTTTGACTACAAACATACCCTTAGGGTGTGTTTATATTCCACTAAAGTAAAGTTGTTTGATGTGTCATGTGGTGATGTAACATTTAGAATTTTACTTCAGCCCTAACAATTCTACTCAAAACTGAAACAAATTTAAAAGTTTACTAGTAAACTTCTAAAACTTCTGTCTTTTCACATACAAGAATGTAGCTGATACTATGATTGGACAAAACATGATAATGTGGCCGTTGAAAAATGAAGATAAATATGGACACAATCCTGATAAAAGGTGACGTTGGGTATATGAAGTATACCATGAAGTTGGATAGGAAGTGACGCTTGATAATTGCCACAAGACTGGAACACGGGTCGAGTAAATTGATAAGTGAAACAAATATGATATGTGATTGGAATACATTGGCTAGGGGCCAAGGCCTATATTGTCGTGGCCCATCTGTTGCCTTAGGCCCAGTCCTTAGAGGCCCGCCCCCAGCACGTGGCCCGTTTGTATTTGACTCATTTTGTAGAGGCCCGCCTTAGGCCTAGGCGGTAGAGGCCCGACCTTAGGCGATTGAGGCCTGCCCCCATTACATTCGCACCTAGTCTTCGGCTCATTTGGCCGAGGCAAGGCCTGCCCCAAGCTGGTGGAGGCCCAACTCACGAAGATGGAGGAGCTTATGTACGGTACATGGCAGTTGCGGAGGACTTGGATAAGCTCGACCCGGAGAATAAGAAGTGGAGCTTGGTTAAAAGCAAGGACATCGAGGCGATTGCGGATAACCCCTAAATGCTGATTAATTGGGTACTTGCCGGTTTATGGTGCTAAAAGGCTATTAGGAAGGGTTTCCTTCTATTCTTATGCGATGCTTAATTTTTTTTTTTGTGCGCAGTTACTAAACAGTTAACATGTTTTTTTTTGGGGTAGAAGGAACATGGTGTTCTTGGAACTATAATGTGGTGCTAGAATTTTCATGGAGATAGGTGGTATATATAGTTTAGCTTCTTTGAATAGTTGTTGATTCCCAGTAGAGGTGACTTTCACGTAGAAGCTAGTGATGTCTTATGGAGGAGGTTGTGGATTCATTCAAGTTATTATAAATGAATCACCAGCTTCCTCCATTATAGACATCACCAGCTTCTACGTGAAAGATACCTCTACTAGGAATCAACAATTATTCAAAGAAGTTAAACTTTATATACCACCTCTCTCCATGAAAATTCTACCCCATTATAGTTCCAAAAACACCATGTTCCTTGTCCAGTAACTGCACACAAAAAAAAACTGAGCAATCCAAAATGATAGAAGGAAAATCCTCCCTAATAGCATTTTAGCAGCATAAACTGACAAGGACCCAATTAGTCGGCATTTAAGGGGGTGTCTACAATCGCATCGATGTCCTTGCTCTTAACGAAGCTCTGCTTCTTGGTCTCCGGGTCGAGCTTATCCAAGTCCTCCGCAACCACCATGTACCTACAGAAGCTCCTCCATCGTCTTGAGCTGGGTCTCACCGGCTTAGGGTAGGTCTCTTCCAAATGAGCAAAAGACTGGGTGCACGAGTGTAATGGGAGCGGGCCTCCATCGCCCGGGCTTAAGATTGTTGGTGGGCCTCTGCCAAATGAGCCGAAAACTATACGCGGGCCACGTGCTGTGGCCTTGTGGCCCCCACCGGCAAGGCAATGGATGGGCCAAAACGATATGGGCCTTGGCCCCTAGCCAATGCATTCTAATCCCATAGCAGATTTGTTTCAGTTGCCAATTTACTCGATCCGCATTCCAGCCTCATGGAAATTATCAAGCGCCACTTCCTATCCAACTTCATGGTATACTTATACCCAGAGTCACCAGTTATCAGGACTGACCAGCTTTATCTTTATTTTTTGCTGCTCGTTTTATCATGTTTTGTCCGATCATGGCATCTACTGCATTCTTACCTATGAAAAGACGAGTTTTAGAGGTTTACTGGTAAGTTTTTAAATTTGCTTCAGTTTTGGGTAGAATTGTTAGGGATGAAGCAAAATTCTAAATGTTACTTCTCCACAGGCACATCAAACAACTTTACTTTATAGGAATATAAACACACCCAAAGGGCATGTTTGTATTCAAAAGAAGTAAGATAGTAAAGTAATGGATAAAGTGCACTAACAGTAACTAGATGTAACTCATGATCTAATATAGCTGTTTGTATTCTACAATAAAGTAAACCAAAGTTTTATTTTACTTTTGAAAAACCTGTTTGTTTTCAACAATAAAACAAGTTCAAATTATTTTCATCGGGCGCCTTGTAGATAGTTGCTAGCCTGTTTATTATTATCAAAAGCTAGAAGAGCCCAGAAAGATCCGTTAAGCTCCCGGATGAGGTCTTCGACAGCCCCGTATGACAACTGACAAGGCAATAATCTAAACTGATAATAATACATAGAAGGCCAAAATTATGGATATAATGGCCTATAAACTGAAATAATAAATACAAACTGACATACAAATGTTTTCTTTTCTCTCATCAAATAACGAGCCTGCATAAGATTGCCTTGACAAAGAGCATAAGGCGTCTGCCTAGACGTTACCTAGGCACGCCTAGGTGAATGAGGTAAGACGTTCGACTAGTTTACTTGGTGTCTGCTAAGTCCCTAAAACCTTACACATTAAAATTATTTAAACAATTACCCTAAAATCATTGTCATATCTTATTGTGGTTAGTTGATTGTAAGTTCAAATTGTTTTAAGGTTGTAATCTCAGTATATAAATTATTGTTTTCTCTAGCGTACAACTTATTATGGTGAATTGATCATAAGTTCAAATTGTTTTTTTCCCACATATAGTATTGTTAGTAGTTAGTATATAATCACGCGCGTGCACACATTCATATATATATATATATATTGATTTTTCTCTAGACTTACTACGGTGAATTGATCATAAGTTCAAATTGTTTTTTCCTACACATAGTATTGTTAGTAGTCAGTACATAATTACACACACACACACACACACACACACATATATATATATATATATATATATATATATATATATATATATATATATATATATATATATATATATATATATATATATATATATATATATATATATATATATATATATATATATATATATATATATATATATATATATATAGGGTCGGGATTGGCTGACCCAACAAATTTTGACCCAGCAATAACCCAGCACCCTTTGATGCACCTAGAGGTTTTAGAATGGGCTGATTTTTTGTAGGCATGTTGTCTATGGTATGTTGATCATCCTCACAGAAAATCAGCCCATTCTAAAACCTCTAGGTGCATCAAATGCGCTCTTCAAATCAACGGTTGTCGACTATCAATTATAACCATTGATTTGAAAAGCGCATTTGATGCACCTAGAGGTTTTAGAATGGGTTGATTTTTTGTGAGGATGATCAACATACCATAGAAAAAATGCCTACAAAAAATCAGCCCATTCTAAATCCTCTAGGTGCATCAAAGGGTGTTGGGTTATTTGCTGGGTCATCCGATCCTGACCCCATATATATATATATATTTAAATATAAAGAGAGAGGGGGCACTGCTTCTCAAAGCAGCGTTTTTGTTGCTTTGACAGCCCACCACGGCTGCGCCACATGTGATATCCGGCCGGAATCAACATCAACAACCTCCGATCACCTCCACCGGTAATCTCCACTGACACCGTCTGTCGGTGACCACCGACAAAGGACTCTGGTGACTACTTCCATTGTTAGTAGTCCGTTCATCACCTCACCTCAGCCGGGGACCTTCGACGCATCCATAGCTGGCGACCACCTCTGGTAACTTCCAGTGTCTCCCGATTGTGAGTTCGGACGACCTTTGTCGTCGTTCATGGCTTTGATTGCCACCGGCGACCTGTCAAAGCAGCGAAGAACGCTGATTTTGAACTTGTTTCTCATATATATATATATATATAAATAGAGAGAGAGAGAGGGAGAGATAGAGAGGGGAATGTTACAGTGAGTTGCTGGTTTAGAAAATAAGCTGCGATTGATTTGCCTACACAAGAAGATTTAGATTTTGATGAAATTTGGTGAGGGTGTTGTCTAGGGCAAAATATGTCGTTCGCAGTCACTGTTAATTTGTAGATTTTGCTTCTACCATTTGATGACCCTAGAAGTTTTGTAATTTGATGAAAATTGGTGAGGATGATCATCTTACCCTAGGCAACACCTTCATCAAATTTCATCAAAATCCAAAACTCCTAGGTGGAGAAAATGAGCACATTATTTTCTCCCCCGGCAGCTCATAGCTCAACGTAACATCCATATATATATATATATATATATATATATATATATATATATATATATATATATATATATATATATATATATATATATATATATATATATATATATATATATATATATATATATAGAGAGAGAGAGAGAGAGAGAGAGAGAGAGAGAGAGAGAGAGAGAGAGGGCCGGGACGCTACCTCTCACAGCAGTGTTTTTGCTGCTTTGACAACCCACCATGACCGCGCCACATGTGATCTCCAGCTAGAATCAACATAAACAACCTCCGAAGGCTCCGATCACCTCCACCGGTGATCTCCGCTGACACCACCTGTTGTCTTCCACCGATAGAGGACTTTGGTGACTACTTCAATTGTGAGCCGTCCATTCATCAACCCATCTCATCCGGTGACCTCCGAGGACATCCGCACCCGGCTACCACCTCCGGTGACTTCTAGCACCTCCCGATTATGAGTTCGAATGACCTTTGTCGTCGTTCATGGCTTCGATAGCCATCGGCGAACTATCAAAGCAGCGAAGAACACTGTTTTCGAAGGTAGCATCTTGTTTCTCATATATATATATATATATATATATATATATATATATATATATATATATATATATAGGGAACGGATCGGCAGACACCTATTTTGCACTTAATTTGTTACATTACTCATTCACCGTTGGATCACAGCTGATCCAACGATGACTAGGCTGCAACTCAAGAGCGGTATGGAGGACTCACGCGTGCTCGGGGGCTGCACTATAACCGAGCAGCCTATACACCGTTGGACCAGCTGCGATCCAACGGTTAATGAGCAATGTAACAAATTAAGTGCAAAATAGGTGTCTGCCGATCCGTTCCCATATAAATAAATAAATAAATAAATAAATAAATAAATAAATAAATATATATATATATATATATATATATATATATATATATATATATATATATATATATATATATATATATAGGGGGCTGCTATAATGCGGCATGCGGTGCGTGCGGCATCGCACCGCAGCCGTGTGATGCACTGCTGCGTGCATCGCATGCACGCAGCGCGTGCATCACACGGCTGCGGTGCGATGCCGCACGCACCGCATGCCGCATTCTAGCACTTCCCTATATATATATATATATATATATATATATATATATAAATATATATACAGGCGTGTTAGGATGCGTGCGGTGTGCGCCCGCAGCCGTTTGATGCACCCTCCACCTGTGCGCTGCACACCCAGAAGTGCATCAGACGACTGCAGGCACACACCATACGCACCGTACACCGCACCCTAACATCTCTCTCTCTCTCTCTCTCTCTCTATATATATATATATATATATATATATATATATATATATATATATATATATATATATATATATATAGTCTCCAAGACTCTCTCTAGACGCCTAGGCTCGTCTTAGCGCCTTGACAACCTTGGTCCTTTTCAAGCATGGCCAATTGCCTCCTCCCTTGGACAAGTATGCTTCTTCATTTCTCTTCTTCTACTTCCTTCCTCCTTCCATGCTCGAGATGCATCAAACCCTATCCCAAAGCGAGTTAGTGGGATAGGGTTAGAAACATGAAGCCATAAAAGAAATAACACTCTAAAAAATGGAAGCAAGGTACAATTATAAACTCAAAAGGAGATTAAAATATGGATATAAAATACTGATCTGAGCCTACTCTTCGAACATTCTGTTCACTATTTACTGATCCAAGTCAGTAGACAACCATATCATCATTCGTCATATATTATGACCTTTTCACATTCTATAATAAAAGTCTGCTGGTGTAGGAGTCTTGATTTGATTTGGTACTTAAAGCAGATTCCTGAGCTGTTTGTTGGCCCTTTTGTACTTATGAAAGTCACCTAAGAACTTGAAATGCCTTTTTGCCTCTTAACGTTCAACCTTTTGTCGTAATCACTGTACTAAATTCTCTGTACAACAATGTTCATGGCCTTTTAGCATCCAACTATGTGACATGGATTTTATTTGATTGTTTTGATTTCTTTCAACAATCAATTTAGCTTCTTGCAAAATAATAGTTTACGACCCAACTTGCCGGGCATTATGGTATTATGGTGGCAGATCTATCATATTATCTGTCTGCAACATGATATCGCTTAATAGTATATTAGTATACGTGTTTCTAATTCAAGGTAACTGATTACATGATTTTTATTTCTGATATTTACTGTATAAAATAATTTATTTACATTATACTGATTGTTGAACTTTTTTTTTCTTCTATTTTATGCAGGACTATTTGATTTTTCAGCTGGGTCTGAGTTAATTGGTAAAGAGATTGTCAAATGTATTGATTTGGCTAAGGATGGGATTCATGCAGTACTTGTGGTTTTCTCGGTTAGGTCCCGTTTCTCAAAAGAAGAAGAGGCTGCAATTCAGAGTTTGCAAACATTTTTTGGTGACAGAATTACTGACTACATGATTGTAGTTTTTACTGGTGGAGATGATCTCGAACGTGCTGATCTGACATGGAATGATTATGCAAGTCGTAATTTCCCTGAACCTTTAGAGGTTTGAACTCACATCATTAAGCCTTTGCAATATCTAGTTGATTTCCACGTTCTTTTTTGCCCTTGAACTTATAATAAAAATCTATTATCTACGGATGCAAGAGCCAATCCAAGTCGTAATTTCCCTGAGCCTTTAGAGGTTTGACTTCACATCATTAAGCCTTTGCAAATATCTAGTTGATACCCAAGTTCTTTTTTGCCCTTGAACTTATAATAAAAATCTATTATCTACGGATGCAAGAGCACATCCAAGATGTAACATAAAGGGTGGTTAGGAATTATATTTATTTTGCCGTTGTATTTTCGACATATGTTTTTGTTGATAGTATGTACTTATCAGTATAAATCAGTAAAAGAGAGAACTTAGGGAGACTCAAGATAATATGTAGGGGGAGATGGGGAATTTAGTGTTAGGTCCCTGACAAAAGATCGGTTTAATGAAAAGGACAGACAACAAGATGGTTTTGCACCAGGTCCCTCCCAAAAAAGCTGCATTTAGAGCAAGTTCCTTCTTTGACTTTTCTCCCCTTTAAATGACAAATGTAGCAATTTATTTTTTGAGAAATCTCGTTTAATTTTTTTGATATAATGAAATCGCTGTAGCAAGTTATTCTCTTTATTATCTAATTGTTACTCTTCATGTGATTTTCTTAGACCCCTACAGGTAGGGGTAAAATGGTCATTTTCCAAACAAAAAGGACCTACCGCTAAAGCATCTATTTTAAGGACCTATGACCAATTTGCCGTAATATGTATGTAGGATAATATACAAAAGGGAATGAATGTGTAAAAGCTTTGTGCTTTGGTCTTTACTTCCTTTGTTTGATGAATGATGATTTGACTTCTAGTTCTAAGAGCATTAGCAACATCAAACAATGAGGGAAGGTCATACTCATATATCACTTTTTAAAATGCAGCATGAAGATTGGTTCTCTTTTGCAATGAAAATTTTGATTTCTAAGTTCTAAGAGCAACATCAAACAATGAGGGAAGCAAGGTTTTACATGTCGTTTACGGTGTTCATGTTAGTCGGCCAAAAAAAGAAAATTTTTCGTTTTTCGGTAATTTGTCGGTGGAAAATCTGTAAAATGGAAAAACAAATTTAGGTGGAAATATTTTGGTTTTCGGTCAAATTTTGGTGTTTTTCGATGGAAATTTGTCATTTTTTGGTCAGATTTCGATTATGTTCGTTTGATATGAAAAAGATGGAATATTTCAGCAAAATTTCAGGATAATCTGTTTGTAACATAAATATGCATATCTACTTATCTAGGACTTTAGATTCTTATTTAAAATTTTAAACCACTTAATGAATTACAAAGTAGAACGCCATGCAAAATCTCAAAGCCATTCAAAGTCTGAAACTAAAAGTTGCTAGAATGCTCAAGTTCCATGCAAAATGCAAGCATACAACTGCAAACTATTAATACAAGCAAGTATACAATTTATACAATGCTACCAACCCAAGAATTTATATTTTATTCACAAAGGAAGAGCAACAGCTAAGAATCCTAGCTTTTCCACCGAAATCCACCGACAAACCGACAAATGTCGGTGATGTCACCGATAAGAGCCCGACAAATGGAATAATTGTACAGTCACATGTTATTTTCACCGATAGCATCGACAAATCACCGTCATTTGTCGACATCCACCGACAATGTCGACCGACAAATTGTAATGTCGACAATTTAGACTTTTTTTATATCGGAGTCTCCAAATACCGACATATATCCGTGATTTTGACTGAAATTTGTCGAAATTTGATTCCATGGAGGGAAGGACATAGAGCACTTCTTTAAATGTAGCGTGGAGATTGGTTCTCTTTTACTTCGAAATTTTGATGCCTTTTAGTTGATCGGAGTTGTTGGTTTATCAAACCCGTACACACTTAATTGGAGTTTTAAAATTCTTTGATGTACTGTTAACACCTTGGCATATGTAGACCACCTTTCGTCGATTTCTTGAGCTAACACAAGGTGGTTTCTTTTTTTAACCTAAATCGGGCATAAATGGAAGACAAAAGGGGTCATGCATGGATTCGGTGAACACGACTAATGATTCTACATGGCAATACTCTGTCCATCAATCTATTGATTCATTAGGCTAGTTGCCAATCTTTCTCCCTTTACCTCGAAATTCTGTGGCCTTGAGACTCAATAATGCTATCACAAGAGTTGAAAAACGTTGGACGAAAAAAAAAGAATGGTTATCCTCCGGTTCACTATTCTAATTGCGATGTAAAATGAAAAAGAGTCATGGGAGACGAAAGGGTTCATGCATGGACTTTGAGAACATGACTAATGATCCTACAAGGTGGTACTCTATCCATCAATCAATCAAGTCATTAGGCTAGTTGCCAATCATCCCTTTACTTGCGAAATTCTGTGGCCTAGAGACTCGACGGTGCTATCACAAGAGTTGAAGAACCCTGGACAAACAAAAAAGAATGATAATCAACCATTCCACTATGCACATATCGGATATATCTATGCATATTGAATTGCAGATATATCAATGATAGAATCTTTTGTGATTGAGGTAACCATGGTGCACCCAATACAATGGAGATGAACTGAATAGGAGATGATGAAAAGAATGGCGTCAATGGCACAAGGTATTCCGGGGTTACTCACTCCACACACCCTGGCCCATCCATTCACTTACACATAGCAACAAGTGCACTCCGATTTATATTCTTTATGGTTTCTATTATCAGCTTTGGATTATATCATTATTTGAAATAGGGTAGATTGAAAGATGCATAGCAGAACACGGTTTGTCCCATATTTCCACCTTAATATATTTGCCTCGTGTGTCACTATAGTGGCGAGCATATTATAATGCAAGAATTTGAAGGAGTCGGCAACAATTTTACGTTCACGAATTTACACTTATAGACGTAGAATTGATTTAGTCTTTATTTATGTTCAGATGATAATGCCAGAATTGATTTGGTCTTTATTTCTGTTCAGGTGATATGCTTAATGTTTTCTTAGATAACATCTATCACTTCTTGGTAATTGTCTAAACCCAAGTACTAGGAAGAGGTTACGTCTAAATTATCTATACAGTGGAATCCATTTTTTTTGTCCATGAGGTGGTTGCTTCAACATCTATCTTTTAAGGAAACTGACCATTGTAAGATTTTAAATGTTTCCAAGCTCACTTTGAGTCTATGCAACAATGGCAATATCTATATGCAAATAACAACCATTAACCATAAATAAAGCTTATTTGAATTCATGTATTTTTCGATTGCCTGTTTATATAGGCTAAATGTCTTCATGTCCACAACTTTCTTGTAGAGATTTCTCCGCTTGTGTAAACACAGAGTAGTGCTTTTTGATAACAATACGAAGGATGAGGCCAAGCAAGCTAAGCAGTTGCGTCAGCTGCTCTCTCTTGTAGACTCGGTGGTAACTGCTAATGGTGGACGGCCATTTTCAGATAAATTTTTTGCTGAACTTAAGGTAAAGATAAACGCACTTCATACTCAAGGTTTTAGATCTACATTTGATACTGTTTTTAATACTAATTATTAGTTATGTTGACAGGAAGGAGCCTTAAGGTTGCAAGATAAAGAAAAAGAGGTTGAATCTTTGAAAGGATATTCAGAACAACAGATATCTGAGATGAAGAGCGAGATTTATAAATCGTACGATGATCAGCTTGCTCGAATAGCTACTACGGTACGTCGGTACTCTCTTGTTCTATTGTTATTTAAAATTTGTGGTACATTGTCTATCCGTATTTGATGCATCTTTTATTTTCCAAAGCTTGTCAACAGTATACGATTTATTGAAACAAAAGCATGTAGTACACACATGTTTCCATGTTGGATATGATAGCTGAGAAGGTTGGGTCTGGTTCCTTGTTGACGTCATCAACCTTGTAATTGCTTGTACCTCTGGTTACCATCACTAATATCCTATTTCCATATACTTTTGCTAGCTTATTATGTGAGTACTTCGTTTTGCATTATGTGAACCCGTTGTCAGTTTGGGGAAACAAGAGTGGATGATCTAAAGAAAGATGCCAATAGCCATGAAGCAAACCCATCACTTTCTATAAGCTGTGGAACAAAGCAGGCGATGGATTTCTACTATTAATCTTTTTTTTTTAAAAATCTGGATAACCTGGTTTAATAGCATAAGTATGTCCTCTGCATATAACACACGTTCACACTCGAATGGTGGCACCAATATGCTCTCCATCTTCGTGGCTCAAACTAGGAAAGGATTACGGTGAATACCTAAGCACCTTGAGCCATGGAAGGGCATAGCGGGCAAAATGATTTGGGAGTTGAAAATAAGCATAGATCCGTAGATTTGCAAATAGGTGGACCTTTAGAAGTGTTACTCAATACAACTATGTTCATCATGGTTCAAATTTTCGGGTTTGGTCGGAGACTCGGATGAAACCTGAAACTATTCGGACGGACATTTTGTGCATGTTTGGGGAATTAATTGGGAATTTCATTATTTCCCCTTAAATTTGCATAATTTTTGTAACTTCCTTAGAAAGGTCCTTACATGACGGACATTTTGTGCAAATTTGGGGAAGTAATTGGGAATTTCATTATTTCCCTTAAATTTGCATGATTTTTGTAACTTCCTTAGAAAGGTCCTTACATGACGGACATTTTGTGCAATTTTGGGGAAGTAATTGGGAATTTCATTATTTCCCCTTAAATTTGCATGATATTTGTAGCTTCCTTAGAAAGGTTCTTACATGCAAAATCTAAGGGCATTTTACTATTTTTTTACATTTGCATTAAAGCATGTGATGAATTTTGATCGAATTTAACTTGGGATCGAGATGGTTTCATTGGGCAAGAGGTTGATCTACTGTATCTACATTCAATTAGCAGAAATTGACATATGTGTTCTCCTTCCCCCTTCCTAAAAAAGAAAAGGGGCATTATATGGTCTTCTCTGGTGCAGACAAAAATTAACTGTTGCGGTCGATAAGTTTATGAAGAGGGTTTGTCATAAAGAATTTTATGAAATTACCTTGGAAAGATGCATTCATTGGGAAGGTTTCGTGCGATCGAGATCAAACTCTGTTTAATTAGCACAAATTTAATGCTCTCTCTCTCCCCCTCCCCCCCCCCCCCGCGTACGCACGTGGCTTGAGATGGAGACTTGGAACAAATTGGAAAAAAAAAAGATAGAGGTTTTTTATAGTTTTTTTGGGACAAAGATTGACTGTTGATGCTTAGAAAGTTGGTTCTTCGAAACCAAAACCTAAAAATGACCAAAACCCAGTTTGGGTTCTAATAGGTTCTTCGAAACCAAAACATGAAAATTACCAAAATCCATTTTGGATTCTTTAGGAAGGGCAGCAACATGGTAATTAAGAGGGAATATTGTGAATAGATTATTGGGAATCCAAAGGACTCATATAGGGGACGACCTTGTACTTACCTAGAGGTGTTAGGAGTCTTGTTTGAACAAAGACTCCTAAGGCCACCAAATAAGGAGGTCCACATATGGAAACCCAACCCTAGTGGAGCACCTATTAGAGCCCGACCAGCCAGGGAGACTATAAAAGCACTCCTAAGGGGTCGACCTCAAGATAATTTCCTGCAAGGAGCCCCTAGGGACCAGCCATAGAGGAGGAAAAGAGGAGGAGCTCCCACAAACTCCGAAGTTGTGGCTTGTTCGAGGGACATATGAGTTGTTTTCTTGAGGTTGCAAAGCATCTTCTCCTCTGGGTTTTAACTAAATTTGTGAGGTATCATCCCTTATAAGTTATAATACTTAGATTTTTTTTTTGTTGTCTATTGTGTTCATCCTCTGATCCTATAGAAGAAGTGGGAGTGATTTGATCCTTCCACTGTGCTGATGACCTTCAATTGGTAATTATGGCATATCTCACACCTTTTCTTTTGGATCAAGATGAGATCTATAAAAATGATAGGAGGTGTTATCCATGAATTGATCACTGATTAGATTATTCTAAATTATTTTAGGTGCAAAATTTCCTTCTATGCATGCTCCTTTCTTATCTCTTAATTGCTTATAAGCATATCAGGTGATGAACCGTTTCATGCATCTGTGATGTGATTGGAAGTCCTAATGATCCCCTAATGAAGCTTGTGTGTTTGGCGATGATGATGGTTTAATTTTATCTCTCCATGTATTAGTTGGATGACACTTGTAAAAGGGCGATTGAATTATCAACTAGTTTCCCTATTGCCATGTTTATTATATGACTAGATATCTTTTGTACACTCCGTCCTCTAGGTATAGGTTCAATTTAATTTTCTTTTGAGTATGAGACGAGGTTAAAGAAACCAAACCAATGGAGCGATGATGGAACCATGTTGGAGGCAAATCAAACCACTTTTTCAAAAGAAGCTCCTACAAATCAAGAGGAGGCATGAAACAATATCATAATGATGATTAGAAGACTTGTGTTTATTGAGAGAGAGGGATCATGGGCAATGTTCATGCATGCATAATAGATTTCTTATTTAATGCTTGCATTGCTTATATGATGATAAACTTGCTAGATTACTAGTTCTATGAATAACATCATGGTTAATGCAAGTTATTAATTTTATCTGGGAGCGAAGAGCATGCGTCAAAACGTGTAATATGATTATGAGATGATCTAGTGGTCTTATAGACAATCTCTCTCATATGTTTAATTATTAAATTGGAGTAACCAGTAGGTTTACTATATGTGTGATGCATAGTGTGTTTGATTAAAGCAAAACTCTCAATATTAAAAATAATCAAGTGAAACAGGGATTTATATCGTAATTTCCAGCACATTTTGTTGTCGGTCTATTTTAACGTTTAAGTTAGATAGTTTCTCGTCTCTAATTTTGGGAGCCCACCTATGTAAGCCATTATTCTGAGGGTTACAAGTAAGGTACTAAAAATTAAAATATTGTGCAATATATTTTTTTTTTTCTGAGGGATTGAAACAAAATATCCGCTGCAACCTCATCCGGTTTGAAAATTGTAGTCATATTGCGTTATCTCGCGAAACATCGACTGAGATATTCCCCAGGACGATATATCGCGTGATATCGTGAAATGCCACACATGGGGCGGTAGGAAAAGACACTGAAAGAAATTCCCACGAGCTCCTGCCGGCAGATAGCAAAATTTCACCAAAATTTCACCAAAATTTCAACAAAATTTCGCCAGATCAGCTTCTTTAATCGGACGGCGGCAATGCCTCTCGCTCAATATTCTACATCATGTGGGTGTGTATTTCTTTATGTTGCTTTGGGTTTGGGTGCTGTGAGTCGTGGAATAATATTTTTTTAGTTCTTTTATATAATGTATTATTTAATCAATACTTCCACTGTTTCTTTTTTTTAGACTCTTGTGCATCAGCACAACATGTATACAATACACGATACTAGAAGCTCTGCACCATTAGAAGGGTAGAAATATTATCTAAGTGTTCCAAAGTGTATCTATGCTTCATTTATGATATTCAGAGTTTCATTGAAAAACTACATTAAAAAATCAATATTTCCACCATTTATGCAAAACTTCAATAATTCACATTTTGAAAATTTCCACGCAATATTATCCTATCCTAGAGTGTCTAAATATTGGTCGAAATCGAAATTTTAAAATTTGGTTGCAGGAAACATAAATTTCATGAAAAATAATAGGTACTAACCTTGGCAAACAAAGAGACAATTGCAGAATCGAACCTCATGGATGGAAAGGAAAAAAGTTACACTAGAAAAAGTAAAGGGTATAGTGCAGCACTGCACGAAGAACAATGATAACTAATGTCTATGATCAAAGGCTATTTTGATTGATTGGTCATGGATCCCTTGCACTGCCAACTTAATCCTTCATTTATAGTGGTTGATGATTTCCTTCAATTGCTGTGCGCCTGAGAGTGCTATTACTCTCAGACCTCGGTGTTGTAATATCACTCGCTCTCTCGGTCTTGTCGTACCATGTCTTGACTTCGGAGCTTGATCGTGAGTTCGTGTGCAATTGCTCACTTGTTGATATTGCTTCTCCTGGTTGGCTTGAGTGAGGTTGATCAGTTTCGTCTACGTGTTTATGCGTCATTGGTCTATCCGTCACAAGGTTCTTTTTGGCCGCACTTGTAGACTTACCGCATAAAAACCTCACTTGGTTGCTCACCATTGGCTAATTAACCCACGGAACAACAAATTCATCAATGGTATTTTTAGGGTACAAACAATAATATGATTATTAATGTTACACTTGTATACATCACAACTTCAATCCTTTTTTGTTAACTTCATGAATTCCTAGAGAATCATAGGATAATCTAGCATTTTATAGAATTTTTATTTTAGTATTTTCTATTTGCTACTGATAATAAGATCAATAAATGCCGCCTCATCGTGTCATTTATAGTATCTAAAATACTAAGCTTTTTAATTGGTTGATCAAGGCTCATATATGTTTACTGGTAAAATTCTCAAGGGGGGTGTTTGGATGTGGTACTTCCAGGAGGATTTGGGGTTAGGAAGGAATTTAAAATTCATGGAGGCAATTTACCTCGTTTGGAGAACCGAAGATGGGGTTTGTAAAACTTTTGCAGAGATTTCAACGAGGGATTTAGGGGGCCAATCACATTGCCACCATAATCGGACACCTCCACCAGTGGTGCCCACCAGCACCGACTTCATTGGTCATTCCCACTGTCAGCCGCCAACACCACCTCCGACTGCCACTGCAACCATCGCCCTCGTTGGCTGCTGCCGCTACCGACGGCCACCGGCACCACATGCTCATCATTGTTGTTGTCCCACTGCTTTGACACCACCTGTATTGCCTGCAACGGCTAAATTAGAACCCCAGATGAAATTATTTGGCCAAATAATGAAATTTGCAAATGAAGAGGTTTCAAATCATATCATTCGAAATCCCTCATTATGATTTCCCCTGCAAATTCCAAACATCTAATCCATACGCACCTAAAAGAAACTAGAATGAAAACATCAATGACTGCTGGCTTATTTGTCAAACAAAAATAGAGTATATTATTTGAAATTAAAAAGCTCTGATAATTCAAAGATTCTTGTGAAGTTTTCTATTTGTTATTATATTTTTACTTTTACAAAATT
>OX393556.1:32849932-32909932 GCA_947650365.1 Chamaelirium japonicum
TTGAACGACCGATAAAAGATCAACACATTTGGACGGCTTATAGGTCTTGGATCGGGCTGAAATTTTTTGAAGGGTGGGTGATCAATCCCCAAAAAAAAAAAAATCCCAAAAATACCCCCGAAGGGGGTGCCGCACGTTAAGCCCGCATGTTACCCGCCGCAATGTATCACTACTCAATATGAGTAGTGATACATTGCGGCGGGTAACATGCGGGCTTAACGTGCGGCACCCCCTTCGGGGGTATTTTTGGGATTTTTTTTTTTGGGGATTGATCACCCACCCTTGGATTGGACACACAAAATTTCAGCCCGATCCAAGACCTATAGGCCGTCCAAATGTGTTGATCAAAATGGCGAAAACATTTAACGACCGATAAAAGATCAACACATTTGGACGGCCTATAGGTCTTGGATCGGGCTGAAATTTTTTGTGTGTCCAATCCAAGGGTGGGTGATCAATCACCCAAAAAAAAAAATCCCAAAAATACCCCCGAAGGGGGTTGCCGCACGTTAAGCCCGCATGTTACCCGCCGCAATATATCACTACGCATATTGAGTAGTGATACATTGCGGCGGGTAACATGCGGGCTTAACGTGCGGCAACCCCCCTTCGGGGGTATTTTTGGGATTTTTTTTTTTTGGGGATTGATCACCCACCCTTGGATTGGACACACAAAAAATTTCAGCCTGATCCAAGACCTATGGCCGTCCAAATGTGTTGATCAAAATGGCGAAAAAATTGAACGACCGATAAAAGATCAACACATTTGGACGGCCTACAAGTCTTGGATCGGGCTGAAATTTTTTATGTGCCCAATCCAAGGGTGGGTGATCAATCCCCCAAAAAAAAAAATCCCAAAAATACCCCCGAAGGGGGTTGCCGCACGTTAAACCCGCATGTTACTCGCCGCAATGTATCACTACTCATATATATATATATATATATATATATATATATATATATATATATATATATATATATATATATATATATATATATATATATGCTCACAAAAAATCAAGAAATTCTGAAACCTCTATCTAATGGTTTGAAAATCGGTGTAAAAAATTAAGTGCAAAAACAGTGTCCATTGAACCTGACCCATATATATATATATATATATATATATATATATATATATATATATATTGGGTCAGGATCGGATGACCCAGCAAATTTTGACCCATTAATTACCTAGGACCCTTTGATGCACTTAGAGGTTATAGAATGGGCTGATTTTTTGTAGGGATGTTGTCTATGGTATGTTGATCATCCTCACAAAAATCAGCCCATTCTAAAACCTCTAGGTGTATCAAATGTGCACTTCAAATCAACATTTTTTGACTGTCAATTTTAATCGTTGATTTGAAGAGCACCCTTTGATGCACATAGAGGTTTTAGAATGGGCTGATTTTTTGTGAGTATGATCAACATATCATAGACAACATGTCTACAAAAAATCAGCTCATTCTAAAACCTCTAGGTGCCTCAAAGGGTGCTGGGTTATTAATGGGTTAAAATTTTGCTGGGTCATCCGATCCTGACCCATATATATATATATATATAAATATATATAAAGAGTGAGAGAGAAAGAGAGAGAGAGATGCTATAATGCGGCATGCGGTAAGTGCGGCACCTACTGCATGCCGTCTGATGCACCGCTGCATGCATCGATGCATGCAGCGGTGCATCAGACGGCTGCGGTGCGGTGCCGCACGTACCGCATGCCGACAGCTTTGAGGAGAAGCCTACCTATAGTTTAGCCTTGAGGAAAGGCCTACCGGTTATGAAGCTTTGAGGAGAAGCTTACTAAGGAAACATTACTGATTCTGTCATTATTCAGAGCATCTAATACATTGTCCCACAATTATTACATAACCAACTAAAAATAATAAAAACTAACTAAGTGTCCTCTCTCGATAGCTAATTAAGCTCATCTAGGAAGTGTCTGAGAATGATCTATGGTACCTGAAAAGAGTGTGCAATAACGGGATGAGTTTACTAGGTAAACTTAGTAAACAGTTAACCCTAAACTAGCTAGAATAAACCATAGTCGTACCCCACCCTTCTAGAAGTCTACAAGGGCGACAACCCATATATGCACACATTGCAAGTAAGTGAAATGAACTAGCTACACTTGACAATTCTACTATATTACACTACAACTAGTACATATAAGACAAGTAAACATCCAGATCAAAGGTATGCAACTAATTACTGAAGGTTAGTTCTACCTACTCCTAAAGTGAACCGGTAGTTTTCTAACTGAGTCTGTCAACAGAACCTAGGTCCAAGTGTACCTGGAGAGCCAGAAATACCCATATGGCCATAAGGGGGCTTGGTCTTTCACCATGGGGCACTCCCGCCCACCTTGCTTTTTGGGGTCATTACCCAGGGGTGGACTACTAGGCCACTAAGGGCTTTACCACCTGCCCAACCCTGTGACCCTACTTACTTGATTCAGATTATGCACAAGCGGCGGTTCACCTCCCATCCTGTGCACTCGGGTCCCCTACCCATGCCCGTGAGTAGTGAGTCTTCCCTCTGAGAAGAGAACCTCAACTGAGGAAGTACAATCACCAGTCTCTCCATTGAGACCACCAGTCTCTCCACCGAGACCACCAGTCTTCGTTGCTCAATAGCAACTAGACTGCACCATGCGACCCATGGTCACCAAACACAGTCATTTAACAGAATATTAAAAAATAATCAGTACAAGCATCTACTTGTTCGCATGCATCCTAGTGTGAATCTAGGTTGAGTCAATCACCGTTACAGCTATCAAAATGTTACATGCATGATTATTCAAAGGCAAGGGATAGTATGCCCACCTCCCACATGCAGTACCGGTTTCCCACTTGCATGCATTGGACATACTATGCCACATACGGTTTTATTTATTATTTTACAGATACAACTACAATCTACTCTAACTAGAATAAAATTAATTATGTTCACCTCGAGAATAGCTCGGTAGTCCACTCTCATCACGCCTATCGGTCCGGTGTAAACTAGGGTTACAATTAGGTTGGTCTAGGGATGAGGGACCCATTGGATCCGGTCTCGCTCGAATTCGACTTCGGTCGGAGGTTTTAGGGTTGAACCGGTGAAAACAGGTCTATGATCGGTTCAATAGGGTAGAAGGGTCTCTAGGGTCCCAAACTAGGTTCAATACATCGACATCGATGATCTGAGCACGATGCCACCAGTTTCGTCCGATTCCGAGTTCGGACGGTAAAATGGCGGTCAAACCACAATGTACCGACTTGATCGGGCCTATACATGAAAAAGGATTCTAAACAGTAAAATAACTGTACCAAATCTAGTTCAACACGTGGGGCTCTTCGAGCCGGTCAAAACGCCACTGGTTTCGTCCGATTCCGAGATCGGACGGAGAAATGGCGGCTGAACCAATTTCTGGCCGATTCAAGGATTTGGTTTAAGTGAACCAGGCCGGTTCATTGTGCTGGGCCGGGTTAGCAGAGCGTCGGGTTGGGTCTGGGTGGTCGGGTCGGGTCTACGGTGCATGAGCTAGGTCGGGTCTGCAATGCATAAGCCGGGTCGGGTCTGATTTAAGTACAGGGTTTTGGGTTCAAATAACCCAACTTAATAACAATCCAAAAAATACCATCCATGTCCCTTTCTTCTCCAACGATCAGAAAACAGAGGAAAGGGTCTTTGGGAACCCATAGCCACGGCACCCATTTCCCGACCTCGAGCGGCTGGGGAGGTGCATGGATCTGCACCTCCAGCGAGTGAAGAGGCCAGGGGGGCATTAGAGACGACTGGGGTGTGGTCCTCATCCGGGTTTGGTCGTGGCAAGGAAAGAGGAGGGGTGGTGATGGATGTGGTGGTGTGTGTGTAGATGGTGTCGCCGTAGAGATTGCCGGAAGTCTCCGGGACGGTCGAATCGCTTAGAAGACGGCCACGCCGGCCAAATGGATCGAGGGAAGGGAGGAGGAAGGGGTCGCGGGTTTTGGGTCTGGTTCGGGTGGAGGAGGAGAGAAGAGAAAGAGGAGGGGGAGACCAACCTGATGGGTTCGGGGTTCAGTTTCTGAGTGGCTCGCCGGTGCTCGGATTGCCGGGCTGCTGCAGATCCTTCCTCCCGCTATCTCTTCTCCTTCTCTCTTGTGCTGCTATCTCTCTCTCTCTACTCCGCTCCGTTCTCTCTCGATCTCTCTTCGGTTCACGTAAGAAGGGAGCGGAGGGAGCTGTTATGGTAAGTAGGGCTGGGGATCGGGTTGGTTAAGATCTTCCTAACAAAGAGGGTGGTGGTTATAGAAGGAAAATATTCAATTTATAGTTCCAAATCTTACAGTCATCCCCATCCGAAATTTGAATTTTATATCTCGGGGAGGGCAATCGAGAGAGTCTAAACCCAGCTAAAAGGTTGGGAGAAAGGTCATAGGGCTTGTCGAGCTCGGTCCCGAGCTTTGAACTGGACTCGGTTGGAACCCGGGTGAAACCGTCGACTTACCTGGCTGAAAAGAATAATTAGGCATAAGTTACAAACCAGAGGTCAGAAATGGGCACGGAAGGATCTGTTGGAAAGGTCTCGTTGACGCGAACACAACAGAGCTTGGTACATAATTTTCTAACTTGTAGATCTCCCACTACAAAGAAAATACTCTAAAATTTAAAATAGCAATAACTGTGGAGGAAAATCTTCGTGCCGACCCGAAGACTTCGCCGCACCAGTCAATTGAAGGTTCGAGTCGAAGATCGTTGTTCGATCTGTTGATTGAAGTTGATGTTTTCAATATGCAAACAGAGAGACAATCAGAGAGAGTTGACACTTAGAGGTGATCTCGGAGTTCAGCCGAAGCCTACGTCTCCGTGCTATAGGGAGCAACCCGAATTCACTAACACTTGTATCGAAGTGATCTCGACAGGCCGAGTATCACTGAAACCTCTCTGATCTCTTCAAAGACAAGAAGAAGAAGATCGAAGAGAGGAGGAGGAGGGATGAAAACTGAAATTCAGAGCTCTGGTTTCTAAAAATCAGATATCAGAATTGGAAAATCGGATCCATTTACATTCGAAAGGCTACTATTTATAGAATTTTTTGGTGGTAAATGGTGGTTTCTGCTGTCGTAACTGGGGATCCTCCAGGTAAAGCTGGTGGGGCCCTGCCGCCATCTCCTGGGGGAATCCACAGGCTTCTGGGCCCACCAGGCAGGGCCAGTGGGTCCAGTGGTAGTCTCCGGGGGCCCACCAGGCAGGGCCGGTGGGTCCCGCTGTAGTCTTTGTGGGCCCACAAGGCAGGGCCGGTGGGTCCCGTGGTTGTCTTCATGGGCCCACCAGGCAGGGCCGGTGGGTTCCGCTGTGGTCTTCGGGGGCCCACTGGGCAGGGCCGGTGGGTCCCGTTGTAGTCTTTGTGGGCCCACAAGGCATGGCCGGTGGGTCTTGCGGTTGTCTTCGTGGGCCCACCAGGCAGGGCCGGTAGGTCCCGCTGTGGTCTTCGGGGGCCCACCAGGCATGGCCGTGGGTCCCGCTGCTTGCAGACTTCTTGCCAAAATTTGCACCCACAATAACTCATTGTCCGGGTGTCGGATCGACCCCCGCTCAGGCTCGTTGGAAAGTTCTTTCAGAGCCTCACCCAATGTATTTAGCCTTGCTACGATCCAATCACCCAATCTCCTGTGGTAAACCAAACAATACCGACAGTGGGCTGATTATCGAAATTCTAGGGTTAACTACCGGGCTGCCGAAACAGGCTGCGCATACACTTGATCCTTACACGGGATGCACCAATACGACGTGCTCGAAAATATAGAGAAAGTGAATGTAAAACATCTCTTGGGTTTACGACCCATTATCCTGAAAAAGTCCAACGAGAAAGTCTGACAGTAAAAAGACGAAAAGGTCCCCGGGAGGATTTTTATAATTCTCAAATTTAACACCTCAGGTGTTACATGAATGATTTTTACAGGTTCCAGAATGAATGTCGATTAGGATTGCCTTTGCTTGTAGGGGACCAACACATTTGAGCAACATCCCATTGTGTGATCTGAAGTAGAGATCCGCTTCTTGGAGGATGTAGCATGGAAGTTTCCTTTGAAGTCTTCTGACTTGAATTGGATCTTCTGGCATTTTGCCTTGTTTGAAGAAGTCAAAGATTGGTTGTTTCCAATCTCCTAGTTCGTGTGCCATGACAAGACCGAAGGTTGGCTGTTTCCAACCCCCAGATCTTTTAGTAGTGGTGACGATCTGCTGCTCGATGGTAATCTTGGGCGACTCTTGATAGTCGATCTGTATTCACATTTCTCCGAGTGAATCTCCGAGAATCGAAGCAGCATTAGCTAAAGCATCTGCCTCTTGATTTTCTGCTCTCGGGATTTGGATGAATTCGGTGCTAGTGATGCGTTGCTGGTGATATCACACCAGGGCTAAGTAATGATGCATTCTTTCTTCTCGCGCGATGTACTCATCGTTGATTTGTCTAATTATGAGCTGAGAGTAGTTGTAGATAGTTAGTTGATTTACCCCCCAGAGATTTAGCGATCTCTAGTCCGGAGATGAGCGCCTTATACTCTGCTTCGTTGTTGGTGGCGTTGAAACCGAGGAGAATAGCCTTTTGAAGATTATCGAGCTCGGGGTGCATTTCAATGTCTTCTTCCCATGTGATGGGGTCCTCCACAGGGAAGTCGGCAAGGAAGTCAGCGACTGCCTGTCCTTTGAGGGAAGTGCGAGGTTCGAATTGAATCCCAAGAGCACTCATCTCGATCACCCATTTGGTCATTCGACCCGCTCGACTAGCCTTATCGAGGATGTCTTTGAGTGGGTGCTCCGAGACAACTGTTATTGGATGAGAGACGAAGTAAGGCCAGAGACGTCGTGATGCCGTAAGCAAGGCAAGCGTGACCTTTTCGATCATTGAATAGTGAGTTTCCGTCGGAAGAAGGGTGTGGCTGATGTAGTAGACTGGGCGCTCGATGCTTTCTCTTCTACTTACTAAGACCGCACTGATGGCTTGATCAGTTACGGCGAGGTAGCAGAGATCTTTCTTTGCGAGTGGAGCTGCCAGGATAGGAGCTTTCGTGAGATAGTTCTTGATGTCTTGGAAGGCTTGTTCGCAGATCAGACTGCATCCGGAGGTGTCTGCCTTCCACAGTTTGTCGAAGAGCGATTTGCACTTGTCGGAAGATTTCGAAATGAATCGGTTGAGAGCGGCCAATCTTCCTGTGAGGCGCTGAACCCCCTTCCGATTTGTAGGCGAAGGCATATCGAGGATTGCTCGAATCTGGTCGAGATTGGCTTCGATGCCTCTCCTGGTCACGAGGTGACACAGGAACTTGCCCGATTAAACTCCGAAGGCATACTTAGCTGGGTTGAGCTTCATGCGATACTTTCGGAGGATTTGAAATGTCTCTGCCAGATCGGAGACGTGGTTCTTTCGATTGGAGCTTTTGGTGAGAAGATCGTCGACATAGATTTCGACGTTGCGTCCAATTTATTCTTCGAACATCTTCGTGACTAGCTGTTAATAGATTGATCCAACGTTCTTGAGGTCGAAGGGTATCACATTGTAGCAGTAGAGGCCTCGGTCTGTCATGAAGCAAGTTTTCTCCCGATCATCTAGATTTAGGGGGATATGGTTATACCCGGAGTATCCATCGATGAATGATAGGAGCTCGTGGCCAGCAGTGGCGTCAACGAGTCTGTCTATCCTCGGCATGAGAAATGGGTCTTTGGGGCACGCCTTGTTGAGGTTGGTGAAGTTGATGCATACTCTGACCTTCCTATTCTTCTTAGGGACCGTGACAATGTTGGAGATCCAAGTAGGGTACTCTACTTCGCGGATGAAGCCTGCTACGAGTAACTTACTGATCTCCTCTTGGACGGCAGTTTGACGTTCTGGTCGAATTGCTCGAGATTTTTTCTTGACGGGCTTCACTCCTTCTTTGATGGCGAGTCGGTGACATGCGTCATCGGGGTCGATCCCGGGCATATCTTCGAAACACCAAGCGAAGACGTTAATGTTGGATTGAAGGAAGGATACCATGTCTCGCGTTTCTGCGTCGCTGAGATCGGTACCCATGAAAGTCTCTCGAGGGAGATCGCCACTGCCGATGTTTATTGGAATGATTTCTTCAATTGAGGGTGAGGTCTCCCACTCGATTGATGGAGGTTCGGTCAGTGGGATCTCCTTTGGTTGCTATCTTGAAGAAGGGCATGCTTCATCTCTCGGGCGCTTTGGTGGTGTCAGGTCTACTCGACGATATGTTTTGGCGACAGCTGCTTCCCAAGATCGCCCAGCTTGTTGATATCCTCGGATGCAGAAGATACCCTCTCATGTTGCAAACTCGAGGTGTTGATGGTAGGAGGAGGAGATAGCATTGAGTTGGTGGAGGAAAGGCCGCCCGAGGATGATGTTGTAGCTGGACGTTCCTTCGACAATGGCGAACCTAACGGAGATTCGAGTTTCCCGGCTGAGGTCGAGGGTGAATCTTGACTCTCCCATTGTTATGCTCTGCTCACCATTGAAGCCTGTGATCACAGTCGAGACGACTTCAAGGCTTGAGTACTTATGCCCCTAGGCGCTTGAAGCAGTCTAAGAACATGATGTCGATGGAGCTTCCGGTGTCGATGAGGATGCGATTGACGGTGCTCCCATCGATGATGAGTCGTAGGACCAGGGGATCCCGATGTGGAGTATGGACTCCTTGAAGGTCTGAGTTATTGAAAATGATAGATGGCCATGCTAGGCCTTTGATGGGTTTCTCGACCCATGTATCTTCTTTGTTCACTGCGGAGCGAACGTTGAAGATGCATCGCACTTGCCGATCAACCTCTTTACCGGTCAGTAATTGATTGTGGAGCACTCCATGGATGCCAAAAATGTTGGCTCGCACGAAGATGGTTGATGGATTAGTAGAGACTTTATGGATTCAGCAAGCTTCCTTTCCCTTGGCCGAATGAGGTTGGTGCTGATCTCGCCTACCTTTGACGAATTGTTGGAGGTGGCCTTCACGCAGTAGATCTTCCAGATGATACTTTAGTCGAAAGCATCGATCGGTTGGGTGGCCGTGGCTGTGGTGGAAGTCGCAGTAGACGGTCCTGTCAGCAGTGACCTTGGTATCTGGCTGCAGAGGGTTAGGCCGGCGAAGAAAATCCTCGTACTGAATTCGATCGAAGATCTGTTCGACTGGTAGAGTCCAGTCAGTGAACATTGTCTTCTTCGAAGGTGATCTACGACCGTCGTTCCTTGGCCGTTTAGCTTG
The DNA here is from genome assembly GCA_947650365.1 of Chamaelirium japonicum. Taxonomy (NCBI): domain Eukaryota; kingdom Viridiplantae; phylum Streptophyta; class Magnoliopsida; order Liliales; family Melanthiaceae; genus Chamaelirium; species Chamaelirium japonicum. Next base: position 32,859,157 of record OX393556.1, read on the forward strand.
TGGAGGTGCTATTGCTTCCGCATTGTGAGCTTTAGCGGTATGCTTGGGCACTCCTCTCTCGGCAGGTTGTCGTCTTGTTTCACGTCCCTTCCGGGCGATCTGGTCGTCTTCAACTTCGATCTCCCTCTGGATTCGATCAAACATCAAACCCAGAGATGGGGGAGGATTGCGGATGAAATTGTTGTAGATATGCAGGTCGAATCGGAGGGCGTTCTGGAAGGCTAACATGATTGCCTCGTCGTCCAAATGTCGTCCGGAGAGAGTGGCGTGCTCGTTGCGAAACCTTCATGTGAAGTTGCGAAGACTCTCATCAGCTCCCATCCTCAGCCGGTAGAGGGAATCGAGTTTCTTCTCCGGTTTCAGGTTCAGTTGGTAGTGCTGCACGAAGTGATGCGCCAGCACCCCGAACTGGGTGATAGACCCAGCCCGAAGGTTGTGGTACCAATCGAGAGATGGTTCGTCGAGGCTCCCGGTAAAGGTGCGGTAGAGCACATTATTCTTTTCTTCATATCGTGTGAGAGCTTGTTTGCAGGCTAGGATATGGAGGGTAGGATCCCCCTTGAGGCAGTTGAACTTCGGGAGGGTTGGGGTCCTCCAACCCCTCGGGAAGGATGATTGAAATAGACTTTGGTGGAGGGGTCCAGCAGAAGAGTATCCTTCTCTACGTCCATGTCCCCGACCTGGATGCAGATCGAGGGGCAAGATCGAGAGGTCTTGACCACACCTTTGAGTAGTTGCTGGATGAATCTGGTGACGAAGATCGATCTCAATTTCTCATTGGAGTGGGTGAGATGGGGAATCTCGGCTCTTTGATGGCGCTTCTTTCATCCGGTGCCTCACTCGTAGGTTGGACTTCGACTGTGCTTGCCTCATACAGTTGCGACCTGAGGATGATTGAGAGGACTCGTCGTCGATATGATCCCAGACACTCTGCTTCCATGGAGCTGCAGAGGAGGTGGGGTTGCGACGAACCTTCTCGGGGGTAGCAGTACCCATTGATCTTCGCAGTTCGGAGAGAATTGATTACCTAGGCGGGTCGACTCTCTCGTTGAATGAAGGAACGGGGAGGACAACCCCGGCATTTAAAGCTGCCTTTTTGAGGGCGTCTCTTTCAGTTGTGAGGGTGGTATTCTGCTTAGCCATCTGTAGCAGCTGAAAGTCGAGTGCCGAGATCTAGTAGGTGGATGGAGGGTCCTCAGCAGGAGCAGGGGCAGTTTGCCCGATTGATTGTCGGAGAGGTGGGGCGATCGGTCGATCGACCGATCTTCTGCTTCCTGAACGAGCTCCCATTTCGAGAATAGTGAGGGGCTGCCCAAAGTTGAGACGCTGACTCATTGAGCGAGTCTCAGGTCGAACTTGACATGTGTTACTTCCCTCTAGATGATCCTGATACCTCGTCTTCGCCATTTGGTGGAAGCGAAGGATGCAACCAGATCGCTATTGTCCTAACGGTTGTCTGTTCAACCGAGGGGGTCAGGAAGTTTGATCATCTTAGATCGGTTATCTGCTCAACCGATCTGATACTTGTTGTAGAGCGAATTTGGCTTTTTGAACTGATCCCACAAACGGCGCCAAACTGTGGGGGATGATTTTCGTGCCGATCCGAAGACTCCACCCAACTAGTCAATTGAAGTTGAGTTAAAGGTCTTTGATCGATCTGTTGGCTGGAAGGTAGGTTCGAAGATTGATGCGTGGATAACTGAGTTAAAGCTTTCGATATGCAATCAGAAAGGAGATTGACACAAGGTATGATCTCGGAGTTCAGCCGAAGCCTACGTCTCCATGCTATAGGGTGCAACCCGAATTCATTAACACTTCACTTGAAGTGACCTCGACAGGCCGAGTGTCACTGATCTCTCTCTTCGTAAAGAAGATCGAAAGAGAAGGAATATTGAAGTCAGAGCTCTGGATTTTGGGATTCTGGCTATGGATTTCAGAATTCGATCCTTTTACATTTGAAGGGTCAGCTATTTATAGAAAAACTATGGGAGGAAATCTGGGGCAAATGGCGGTTTTTGCCTTCGTATCCGGGGATTCCCTAGGCAGGGCTGGTGGGCCCCGCGGTTGTCTCCGTGGACCCCCCAGGCAGGGCCGGTGGGTCCCACGGTTGTCTCCGTGGATCCCTCAGGCGGGACTGGTGGGTCCTGCGGTAGTCTCTGTGGATCCCTCCAGGCAGGGCTGGTGGGTCCCGTGGTAGTCTTCGTGGGCCCCCCAGACAGGACTGGTGGGTCCCGCGGTGGTTTTTGTGGGCCCCCCAGGCAGGGCTGGTGGGTTCCTCGGTAGTCTTCGTGGGCCCCTTAGGCAGGGCTGGTGGGTCCCGCGGTGTGTGGAGCACCTGGTCAAAATTTGCACCCACAGTGGCAGCAAAGCAAAATTCGAAAGAAGATATGAGGGGTATTTTTGTCCAGAGGGGTTTAATCTCAAATGGAAAGGTTGTCAGGACTGCAGCTTTTAGTGATCTTTTAAAAAGGGCTTCTTGCTAATTCCCCCTTTTTTTTTTGGCTGGAGGGCACTGACGATTAGAATAGGAATGGAGGAAAGGACATCAAGATAATTTTGGGGTTTGGGTAATCCAATCGAGATCGGATGGTTATGGGGTTTTAAATTCGTGCGCTATCCTAAACATTTTTGGCTTAAAGTTTTTTATTTTTTATTTTTCAAGACGATTCTGCGATGCACGAAGAACGTCGCCATAAAAATTTAAGAATCTGCGACGTCATAAACAACATTGCCAAAAATAAGGAATTTTGCGATGCACAACTACGTCGCCAATTGGAACTAACATCGCATTTAGTCCCGTCGTCAAATTTTTTAATTTTCTACGATAAAATTTATTTCGTCGTTAAAAGTAAATAATTTAGCGACATCTTATTGCATCGCCAAATAGCCATTTATCGTTGCCAAAAAACTTTCCCCTTACAGGCGTGAAATTTTTTATTTTTATTTTTTGGGACGATTCTGCGACGCACGTAGAATATTGCCATAAAAAATTAAGAATCTGTGACGTCATAAACAACCTTTGCCAGGAATAAGGAATATTCACGATGCACAACTACGTCACCGATTACAACTAGCAGCGCAATTAGTCACCTCGTCGAAATTTTAAATTTTCCGCGATAAAATTTACTTCGTTGCTAAAAGTAAATAATTTAGCGACATTTTATTGCGTCGCCAAATAGCCATTTATCGTCGCCAAAAAACCTTGCCCTTCTAGGCGTGAACTCAACATACTAGCAAACCTTTAGCGACAAGAGTTTGCAACGAATAAGATATTGCGTCGCGAAAAGACAACTTTCGGCGTCGGAAAAGGGTTTGCGTCGTAGAGAAGCGTCATTAAAGGTGCAATTTATTGTAGTAAAATGCCCACCGCTCTCTAAATATTATTATCGCCCTCAAAATATTTTTCATTGTCTAAAGTTGTCGTGGTGGCCGCCGAAGGCGGCTGTCCGAGTGCCGATAGGCACAAGCATTACTAGTATGCCTAGAACATAACAACATACAAAATGTTCATCGACTGCATGTAGTTTGCCTGACCATCAAACAACCTGATCCAACCCGACTTATATACAAGCATGGGCAACCCAAGTTATCCATGTTGAGTTCGGACAAGTCAGCTCTAACCCGACCTTGGATTTGGTTGGGCTTGGGTTAAGGGTACAGCACTACGTGTTGGGCTTGGGTTCACCTCACCTCCCAACCAGCCCGAGTTGTAACATCACAACACCTTAGATCTTGGCAACGTTGGGAGGCAAAGGGAAGGAAGAGCATCATGCATAGAAAGGTTGCAGGTAAATGATCAATAATTGGAGGTATTGCTCAGGGCACACAATGGAAGTTCGTTTTTATCCACAGTTTTGTTACAAAAATTGGTTTTGATAGAATAATGAAAAAACCGGTTTTTGGTTTAGTCCCATATTGCCCGTGGGGAGATCTTTTAATGCGTTTATAATGGAACTCCCTTCATTGGGCTTTGTAGCTTCCCAAGAGCCAGGCCATAGCCCACCACACACGCGCGCGCGCGCGCCGAGCCGGGCCGAGGTCGTGGCTCGCGAGCCGCGTGGACGCGAATGGTCTTCGGGCCTTGTTTTACACTGGGTTTTAATTTTTTAATTTTTAATAGAGATTTATTCCTTCCGTTATACTATTCACGAGGCTGAGCTAGGTTCATTGAACCTGGACCTCTGCACTGTCACATGCAACCGTTTCACTTGACAGAGCAGTGAATGCTCATCAGTGCGTTGTATGCAATGGCTGTGAGTGTGGGGACGTTATGGCTAAGGACCTCTATATAAGAGAGGGTCCGGTGAAGCCAGAAACACACCAAGCGAAGAGCTCTCTCCACCTTCTCTTTTCTTTCTCGTTCTCTCTTGTCTGGAGTGTCTGGAGTACGCTGAGAGTCCCAAAGGGGTTCCCTTCGGTGCTGAAGAGGAGTCCAGTCGTTGTACCCTGGGGAGCGTTCGTCGGAGGCCTTGAAGCACCTACCGAGGCGGCGAAATAGCTTTCAGGGCATTGTGCTAGCACAAGCCTCGACAACTGCTAAGTACCTTGTTCTTCTTCCTTCTTCCACCTCTTTGCCATATCTGTAGACAACCTTAGGACAACCTAAACCTTGTTTGATTGCTGTGTTCAACTTTGCATGCTAAACCCCTATAGTTTGTTCAATTACTTTTTGCACTAGAGTTGTAACTTCTCTATATTCTGTTAGTCATCGTTTGCTTGTCTTCATAGAATAGAATACCCAACAACTGAAAGCTATTTTCTTCATTCTATTCTATTCCGTTTAGATCTAGATCCAATACGAGAGTGTTTAGATCTAGTCTCTTGTTAACTGTTAGAATTCCTTTGATTTTTCATAAGTTTGACGGTGTCGAGGAAAGCTTGACAAACCGGCATTAAATTGCCCTAGGAAGCTTGGTACTTAAGCGAGCCAAGTGCTCCACCTCCTTCCTGGAGCTGACCTGGCCGTCAAATTTTTAAAAATTCAAAAGGAACTCTTCCTAGATGACTACTGAGATGGAGAGGAAACCTAGCAAGTCTAGTGAGAAGCCTGAACCATTCGATGGGAAGAACTTTAAGAGATGGCAGATGAAACTTAGGTTCTATCTGACTGTCCTTAAGGTTGTCGACCTTATCTCTTCCGAGAAGCCTACCCTTATCTCTAAGGATGATGGCTCATCTAACCAACCCGACTTAGACTCCTGGGAAAGACAGGATTATCTGTGTAGGAACTATATCCTCAACTGCCTTGTCCCCGACCTATATGATGTTTACTTCACCTGCAAGTCCGCCAAAGACCTGTGGAACTCCTTAGAGAAGAAGTACGCCACAGAGGACGCCGGGTCGAAGAAGTTTGTGGTCGGGAAGCTGCTGGAGTTCAAGATGGAAGATGGGAAATATGTAGTCTCCCAACTTGAGGAGATACAGATTATCATCCATGAGGTCATTGCTGAGGGGTATAAAATCTGCGAGGGATTCCAAGTGGCAACTATCATAGAGAAGTTGCCTCCCTCGTGGAAGGAGTATAAGAACAGTTTGAAGCACAAGAGGAAGGAGATGACCCTGGAAGACCTTGTTGTCCGAATCCGTATAGAGGAGGACAATCGAGTGTCGGAGCAAAGGGAGCGAGCCTCTATGATAAAAGGAAAGGCCAACCTCGTGGAGGGGAAGTCTTCCAAAAAGAAGGCTCTTGCTCCTAAGCCCTGGGAGAAGAACAAGCAATCCAAGCCCCAGTTCAAAAAGAAGCCGAAGGGAGACTGCTTCGTTTGTGGCAAGCCAGGTCACCTGGCTAGGGAGTGCCACTTCAATGCAGCTAATCGGCCGAAGAACAAGTCCGAGGCGAACGTGGCACAGAGCGGCTACTTCTCGGCAGTGGTGACGGAGGTCAACCTAGTCAGCAACCTTGCAGACTGGTGGGTGGATACGGGAGCTACCCGACATATATGTGGGTTGAAGAGCTGCTTCTCCACCTACACACCTGCAGAAGAAGGCGAGTCGCTGTACATGGGGAACTCCTCAGTTGCTCAAGTTGCTAGAAAAGGGAATGTGATTCTGAAGTTCACCTCTAGAAATCTTCTGACTCTGAAGGAGGTGCTTCACGTCCCAGACATCCGGAAGAATCTGGTCTCCGGAGCAATGCTGAGCAAGAAGGGCTACAAGCTTGTATTTGAGTCGAACAAATTTGTCCTGACTAAGGGAGGGTCTTTTGTAGGAAAGGGTTATCTTGATGAGGGCTTATTTAAGCTGAATGTAACCTCTTTCAATAATGATAATAAAATATCTTCTTCTGCTTACTTGTGTGATTCTTTTGATCTGTGGCATGCTAGACTAGGACACGTTAACTCTAAAACCCTTAAAAGGTTAGTTAACTTAGGTAGTGTACCTAAATGTGTTCCATCCTCAAATGGAAAGTGTGGCATATGCGTAGAGGCTAAATATGCCAAGAAACCTTTTAAGAGTGTAGAGCGTAGCCTAGAAACCCTAGACTTGATCCACTCAGACATGTGCGACCTTAAAGGTTACACTACGAGAGGAGGGAACAAGTACTTCATCACATTTATTGATGATTATTCCAGACATTGTTCAATCTTTCTCCTTAAGAGTAAGGACGAGAGCTTGTCCAAGTTTAAATCCTATAAGTCTGAGATAGAAAACCAGTTAGGGAAGAGGATCAAAGTCCTTAGGTCGGACAGAGGAGGTGAATATGAGTCCGGAGAATTCACTAAATTTTATGAAGACAACGGTATAATTCATCAGACCACTGCTCCATATTCCCCTCAGTCTAATGGAGTAGCTGAGAGGAAGAACAGGACCTTAAAGGACATGGTCAATGCCATGATAATCAGTTCAGGGGTACCTACGAATCTGTGGGGGGAAGCTGTGCTCTCAGCAGCACATGTTCTTAATAGAATCCCATTTAAGGAATCTGAGCAGACTCCTTATGAGATTCTGAGAGGTAGGAAGCCATCGTATAAATACCTCAAAGTGTGGGGTTGTTTAGCGAAGGTATCTATACCTAACCCTAAGAGGACCAAGCTAGGTCCTAAAACAGTTGACTTTGTATTCATAGGATTTGCCCAGAACAGTAGTGCGTATAGGTTTTTAGTAATCCATTCTGAAAACCCATACATAGATGATAATACCATCATCGAGACTAGGGATGCCGAATTTTTTGAAAATCGGTTTCCTTATAGAGAGAGGTCTGAAAAACCTCAGGAGCCCAGTACGCTTGAGAGGCCTGCTCCTAGACAGAGGGATGACTCTTCAGATAATGAAGAGATCGAACCTAGAAGGAGCAAGCGAGCTAGGACTGGTACTTCATTTGGGCCTGACTTTATTACATATCTAGTGGAAGAGGATCCAACTAGTTATAATGAAGCCATGACCTCAGTTGACTCCATCTTTTGGAAGGAAGCTGTAAACAGTGAACTTGAATCCATAACATCCAACAACACCTGGGAGTTAGTGGAGCTTCCTCCTGGTTGCAAAACTGTTGGGTGTAAATGGATATTCAAGAAGAAGCTTAGGGCAGATGGATCTATAGAGAGATATAAGGCGAGGTTAGTAGCAAAGGGCTATAGGCAACGAGAGGGAGTGGACTTCTTTGACACTTACTCTCCTGTGACCCGGATTACATCCATTAGGGTGCTTATAGCCATAGCCGCTATCCATAGCCTTGTGATTCACCAGATGGATGTAAAAACTGCATTCCTAAATGGAGAATTAGAGAAAGAGATCTACATGGATCAGCCCGAAGGCTTCATAGTGCAAGGTTTGGAGAAGAAGGTTTGTAGACTAAAAAAGTCTCTTTATGGTCTCAAACAGGCTCCAAAACAATGGCACGAGAAGTTTGACCATGTGTTAACTTCAAGTGGTTTCAGAATTAATGAATCAGATAAATGTATCTACACTAAGGTCAATAACTTGACTTGTGTGGTCATATGTCTCTATGTAGATGATATGTTGATCTTTGGAACCAACTTAGAAGTAGTGGTCAAGACCAAGGACTTCCTGAGTAGGCACTTTGATATGAAGGACTTAGGAGCTGCAGATGTCATTCTTGGAATCAAAATTAAGAGAGATTCCAATGGCATAGCTCTATCTCAATCTCACTATATCGAGAAAGTGCTTAGGAAGTTCGGTCATATTGATTGTCTACCTGCTAGAACGCCATATGATCCTTCAGTACACCTGAAGAAGAATTTAGGGCCTAGTGTATCACAACTAGAATATTCTAAGGTAATTGGCAGTCTCATGTATATCATGAACTGCACGAGACCCGATATTGCCTATGCGATAGGTAGACTTAGTAGATACACTATTAACCCTAACCAAGAGCATTGGGATGCTCTAATCCGAGTTCTAAGGTACTTAAAACATACTTTAGATTATGGCATTTTCTATGGTAGGTATCCAGCTGTCCTAGAAGGATACAGCGATGCTAATTGGATTGCGGATTCCTTAGGAACCAAATCCACTAGTGGGTATGTGTTTACCCTTGGAGGGGGTGCAATTTGTTGGAAATCATCCAAACAAACATGCATTGCCCGATCCACTATGGAGTCGGAGTTCATAGCACTAGATAAAGCTAGTGAAGAGGGTGAATGGCTAAGGAATCTCATTATGGATATTCCTTTTTGGCCAAAGCCTATTCCTGCTGTCCCAATTCATTGTGATAGCCAAGCAGCTATAATGAGGGCCAGGAATAACTTCTATAATGGAAAGTCACGACATATTCGTCGTAGACATAACACTGTTCGACAGATATTGAAAGATGGGATAATTACTATTGACTATATTAGGTCAAAGGATAATTTAGCAGATCCCTTAACTAAAGGACTAGCTAGAGAGTTAGTTCTAAGTACATCGAGGGGGATGGGGCTGAGGCCTATAAACGAATAAGTCTCCGATAACGGTAACCCAACCTACGTGATTGGAGATCCCAAAATCGAGGTTCAATGGGAAAACAAGTTATTCAAGAGATTTGTGGGGGTGCTATCAAAATTCTCCCCTCCCTATGATGTGATAGTACATTCTGTATCGCTGAGAGGCTGAGTTTTAGACTCTTAATTCTAACTATAGCTGGCATACCAGTGGGGTGTATAGATACAGAGCACTCTTGATAGTAAGCACCTATATGAGTGTAAAAGTGTGGCCGCTTCTATGAGAATTGAGGCTAATTTTCTAGAACACTCAAGAAAACTGGGGAAGGCTCATGGCCATAAAGAGCACAACCGCATGAGACTCTATGATGTATATGAAAGTATGGGTGAGACTTGTCGACTAGACTTACAATATATAGCTGTACAGTTCAAGACGTAAGTTCACTGTCAGCTAGTAAGTCCTGCAGTCTACACTAAGCAAAGGTTCAAGTCGAAAGACACCTTATGTCTATACATACTCTTATAAGTACTCCAGACTACTTCTTTCGATTTGTTTTCGATATTTTCATTATTGTGGGGGATTGTTACAAAAATTGGTTTTGATAGAATAATGAAAAAATCGGTTTTTGGTTTAGTCCCATATTGCCCGTGGGGAGATCTTTTAATGCGTTTATAATGGAACTCCCTTCATTGGGCTTTGTAGCTTCCCAAGAGCCAGGCCATAGCCCACCACATACGCGCGCGCGCGCGCCGAGCCGGGCCGAGGCCGCGGCTCGCGAGCCGCGTGGACGTGAATGGTCTTCGGGCTTCGGGGCTTGTTTTACACTGGGTTTTAATTTTTTAATTTTTAATGGAGATTTATTCCTTCCGTTACACTATTCACGAGGCTGAGCTAGGTTCATTGAACCTGGACCTCTGCACTGTCACATGCAACCGTTTCACTTGACAGAGCAGTGAATGCTCATCAGTGCGTTGCATGCAATGGCTGTGAGTGTGGGGACGTTATAGCTAAGGACCTCTATATAAGAGAGGGTCCGGTGAAGCCAGAAACACACCAAGCGAAGAGCTCTCTCCACCTTCTCTTTTCTTTCTCGTTCTCTCTTGTCTGGAGTGTCTGGAGTACGCTGAGAGTCCCAAAGGGGTTCCCTTCGGTGCTGAAGAGGAGTCCAGTCGTTGTACCCTGGGGAGCGTTCGTCGGAGGCCTTGAAGCACCTACCGAGGCGGCGAAATAGCTTTCAGGGCATTGTGCTAGCACAAGCCTCGACAACTGCTAAGTACCTTGTTCTTCTTCCTTCTTCCACCTCTTTGCCATATCTGTAGACAACCTTAGGACAACCTAAACCTTGTTTGATTGCTGTGTTCAACTTTGCATGCTAAACCCCTATAGTTTGTTCAATTACTTTTTGCACTAGAGTTGTAACTTCTCTATATTCTGTTAGTCATCGTTTGCTTGTCTTCATAGAATAGAATACCCAACAAGTTCCATATTATGAGAAAATGAACAATGTGATGGCCCAGTGGAGAATTCTAGGGTGGCTAAAAAATATAAGGATGGCAATAGTGTGGTTTAAAACTGAAAACCATGATAAACCATACTGTATAGTGCGGTTTTGGTTTGCCAAAATATAAAACCGTCACGGTGCGGTGTGATTTTGGTTTTTGGTTTCGGTGTATTAGTGTGGTTTTGGTTTCGACCAAAACCGTATAAAACCGTACTATTTAAGTCATTCTAGTGATAATTCGCGGTGCACCGTATTGCATGGCAAGGTTTTGGTTTTACATAATGGTACACCATCGCGGTGCGGTGCGATTTCAGTGTAGCGGTGCAATTTCGATTTTGCCCAAAACCGTACAGAAACCGCACCGTTGTCATCCCTAATCAAATGTGGGCTCTAGTAGATATAGGAATCGGACCGAAGTGTTTGTATGAAGTTGGGTCTCTAATAATTTTGTGGGTGTAAGTAGCAATACCTTTTTTATATGGTGAATTACACATATCCTCTGTAGTTTGACTGATTATCATTTTCACACCCTTATGTTTAAAACCCTACAAATGCCCTTCTATAGTTTGAAGAACAAACCATTTTTAATAACTCCCGAGGGCGTGTTTGTGTAAGGAAATAAAAACTAGATGAGGGCATTTGTAGGGTTAAACGTGAGGGGGAGAAAGTGATAATCGGCCAAATTACAGTTGGTCTATGTGGACTTCATCTTTTTTTTTTCGAAAATTTTCTTCATACCCCATCAATCTATAAATAGTCTCCACCTTTCATCCACATGACAAATATATCATTTTCGAACCCCATCCTCTTCGTATCCCATGAGCTCTATAATGGGAAGGAGGGCCACACCCTCTTCTTCCTTCTTGGGGAGTTTCTTCCCCATTTTCTTATCTCCGTCTACAATGAGAGGGAGGAGATGCACGCCCCTCCCGGAATAGCAAGGCAGCAACAGAGGGGAGGAGATAGCCAACCCCTCCTGCCCCACCTCTCATCTGTACCAGCAATGGAGAGGAAGGAGAGGACCAACCCCTTCTCCCTCACCTTCCATTGCACAATAATGAAAGAAGAGGTGGTTTAAGAAGAGCATACTTATCATAAGGGTCGAAAGTGGGGGGAAATAGTGGCTATTTACATATTGATTGGGTATGGATAAAACTTTCCTGTTTAATAATAAGAGTAGTGATTCCATTAGCTAAGGTGGGGGTGACTGATGCATCTACAGCCAATCAGTCCTGGGCTAAGTGACATTCACCTAGCAGGTTGACTACACTGGTCCATAGAGTACTTATAGAACCTCTCTCTCTCTCTCTCTCTCTCTCTCTAAAGTTGCTTTACTTGCTTTCAAGAAATGCTATTCAGCCCGAAGGTTTTTCCGATTTCACCAGCCCGATTGGCGTGGCAGCGTGTAACTGTTAAAAATTTTAAAATCGCTAGTGAGGTTTAGCCACCAGTTGCACACTGCCACGTCAATCGGGCTGGCGAAATCGGGGCAAACCTTCGGGCTAAATAGCATTTCTCACTTGCCTTCCCTCTCTCTCTTTCTAAAGTTGATTTGCCTTTTATTGCTTTTTTTTTTCCCATCTAATCCACTTGTCTTCATACCTTTAAAAAAAAAAAAAAATCCTACTTGCCTTCATCACCTTTTCTATCAACCTTCTAGACCACTTCTTTATTATTTGACCTTAGACATATCCCATCTTTATTTCCAACAAAATCTTGTTCTTATCTTGCTTTAGCTTAAGATCCTTTCATTGTGTGCCATCATAACTTTCATTGCCAGATTTTCTCTTAGGGGGTGTTAGTCAATTAGGATTTGGTGAAGAGTTCCTTGTATTTAGGATTACATCAGTAGTGGTTCTGAACTTCTTTGTGGTATTGTAGATTTAAGCGTTAGTGGTTGCAGAGTCCACAATGTGAACTCCTGATCCATGCGTTAGTCAATATTTTATATGACCTTGGACTCCTAAGTTAGGTGTTAGTCAATAATCATGGTACAAGTCCATGACTTCATAACAAAAGGGATTTACAAACCCAAGTATATATACTTTTTGCCCATCAAAAGTTCCACCTCAAAGGTGGAATTTTAAATCCCCTACGTGAGACTTTCTCTTTGAAAGGTATCATCGGCATCTCCCGGAACCGTAGCACCCGTGCTCGTGATCGTGGAAGCCAACGTCGGATCCCCAGCAACCCTCATTCTCCTCTTCCAGGTATCTCTCTATCTCCCTCCTTCCTCTTCTTTGGGTATACCCAACCCTTCTTGACCGGCCTCTCCCTTCGCCCCCCCGGTCGGAACAAAATACATTAGAGAGAGAGAGAGAGAGAGAGACCCTTTGGATTCGTCCGGTTCCGATCACGATGCCTGTCCGGCTCCGATCGTAACGCCCGTCCGGTGCCGATCGCGATGCCCATCCGGCTCCATCGTGATGCCTGCCTCTTCGATCATATATTGGATTCATTATTTTAATTAGTATGCTACTTCCAATTTGTATGTTATTTGTGGAAATGACCTCCTTGGTTGATGGTATACTAAAGTCTTTTGGCATGATACAATTGGTAATCTTATTTGAAATATGATCTTATTTATAAAAAAATTATCAATTTCTATATGTAAAATTACTAAAATCTTTGATATTAATTTTTTTTACCATTTAACTTATGTAAAAATTGGTCAAATTATTTATCCAATGTGGTGAGGCAATCTTGGATGACAGAGACAATGTTGATTAAATCGAGCTTAATTTTGATTCATTATTCTTGTACATTTTTTTAATGAACGTATTAATACTTTTCGTATTAGGCCTTCAAAATTCATCAAAATTGTTCTTCAAATGTGTTAGTCAAATGGGATTTTATGTTCAAGTCCACAACAAAAATCCCACGTGAACTCCTAAAAAAGGGATTTATGAGACCGTGGACCTTTTAAAAAAGTCTGCAGACTCCTAAAAAAATCCAGAGACTCTTTAAAAAAAGTCCGTGGACTCTCAAAAATCACAAGTCCAAGAACTCCTGAATAATGATTTTAAAATCCCAATTGACTAACACCCCCTTAATGAAATATTCCTACAAATGACCCATCCATGGTCTTTCTTAGCATGCATCCTCCAAATGCTATGTGACCAAGGCCTAGTGGGACCCACAAGCTTAAGGGTGGACATGGGCCGAGCCGGACTTGGTGGGGTCTAAACTTTTCGGGGGATGGCTCAGAACCGGCCCGGCCCGACCTAGAACCCGGATTTTTCATCCCAAGTCCAGCCCACCTGATGTTTGAAGGGCCCAGGGCCAACCTACATAGAGGAAGACGTTAAGTGGGCCACCCATTTATATGGGTCCAACAATGAACCAATTGTGTACAAAGCCGTTCGTTGGTCCACAACCAAATAATAAAAAAACAAAAAAAAACTAGGGTTAATGTGTGAGAGGTCCCTGACAACATATCCATTCGGTGAACAGGAGCCCTTAAGGTCCCTGCCTTTTTTAGTAAACCCAAAATTATCCTTTCTCTTTTTTCTTCTCCCATCTCTCTCTTGGCGCAACCACTGCCGGTGAGGAGAGAGGAGGTGGGGCTCCAGTTGGTGCATCGCATCCCACCCAGACGGCAGCCACCGCCGACTGTGCATCACATCCAACCCCAACGACAACCATCACCGACGGGTGCATTGCACTCCAGCTGAACGGTAGCCACCGTTGGTGAGAAGGGACGAGGTGGGGTCCGGCTGCGGCAAGCATATCTGGCTATTTGGTTTACTGGTTCGGTGGTATTGCAAAAAAAAATTAAAACACATTAAAGGATATTTTCATCCATAGATTTTAAGAATCCTTTAGCTTAATTGGTCTCTTTGTCAGAGACGTCTTACTAATGGTATCCAGCAAAATCGGGTCTAATAAGTGCAAGCATGACCCTACACATGTTGATGTGTCCTTCTCCGCCAAGGCCTGCCTTGTGAATCATGCACGATCAGCCCCTATCAGCAAAAGGACTGACTGATTGACACCACGCCAATCTATACACAAAAAGATGATCAACCTCATCAAAAATCAGCAAATTATAAAACTTCTAGGTCCCTTAAATTTTTTTGTCGGGCAAGATAAGCATGCTCGACATCGGGCAATTTAACCGTACTATATCGAGGAATGTTACAGTGAGCTATGAGCTACGGAAGGAGAAAATGAGCTACGATCATTTTGACCATCCTAGAAGTTTTGAAATTTTGTGAAAATTGATGGGTGTGTTGTTTATTGTAACATGATCATCCTCACCAAATTTCAAAGAATTCCAAAACTTCTAGGGTCGTCAATTAGTAGAAGGAAAATTAATGGTTACTACGGACGATGAATAAAGCGTCAACAAGTAGAACCCTAGCAAGACTCAAGGAACATACCTCCTTGTAAGCTTAGATCCGATCTATCCGCCGAAGATCGATGCCCAAAGAAATCTCCTCCTCCTTTGTAGAAGAAAGTCCCTCATCTGCGGAGGTGTGGTAACACTCCCCATTGTCCAACAAGACAATTACACCATCGTCAACGGTGATGGTAATGGATGTACCTTCCCCCTCCTTAGGCTTCACCTCATGCTCATTGAGATCACTCTTGAACTTGAAGCAATTTTTCTTGAAGTGCCACTCCTTCTTGCAATAGAAGCACGTCAATGATTTGTCTTTGGACTTTGACCGAGCTTGCGACTTCCCTCTCTAATGAGGTTTTCTACTCTTGCTTAAGCCTCACTCTTCATTCACCAAAGATTGCGGATGGTCTTCTCCATTCGCCTTCCGCCTTGTTTCCTCATTTTGTTGGAAGTTAATCCGGGTCAGAGGCTCGCCGCGGAAGCGATTTGGCGGTCGAAAGACCGTTCATGATGCACGTTACACGATTTAACTTTTCATAGAAACTAATCTACATATGTGTGCATGTGTATGCACGAGAATCGAAAATCCCTAACGGCAATCTAGCGCAATGATTAACTAGCATGGATGCAAATCATAATGCTCGCTAGATCTACATGTTAGATTACACATACCTTTCGTACGGATCTTTTAACCGCGAAGAATTATCTTCTTTGTCGATGGAGACGGAAGATCGTTCGCGAAGATGCCGATGGTACGAATGGAGATGTTTCCTTCTTGTTCACCCGATCTCACACGATGCACGGAACGTCGCTCTCGGATCTCTGAGTGCCTCCGAAGAACGACCCTTCTCCTTCTTCAGAACTCCACGCGAGGAAGACGAAGTAGCAAGCGAGAAACGGAGAGAGATTAGGGAGAGAACTAGAGAGATGAGAGAGGAGGGGGTTCGGATTTTTTTGCACATGGGGCTGGCGCCCATAGGTCCTTTTATAGGGCCGGCCAACCCCCTTGGATAAGGATCCAAGGGGATAATAACCCCCTCTCATTATCTCTCCATTATCTCCTTTTTATCTCTCTGCGTATTTATCCGTTTTCCCACTTTTTAGGGCTCGATCTTAACCGTTTTTATCGCCCCATCCCTATCCATATGGCCGGCCCTATAGATGAGGGATTCTTATCCCTACATCATAGGGCCGGCCCTAGCAAGGTGCCTCACTACTAGGGTCGGCCAACAGTGAGGTCCGGCAGAGTAAGGTTTTTACCAAAACGCCCCGATGCCTCATTTTGACCATTTCTAGCGTGCGATACCTAGCGGCCACTTCCTAAGTGATCTTTACTAGTTACCTACTATTAACTGAGGCCACCGTAGGGTGCCTCTAGCAAAGTCAACTAGTCAACTCGCAACATACCCCGGTGCATCGCACCTATGCAGCGAAGTTCACTTATGGCTAGGGATTACTACATGCGACTCCGCACTAGTCTCGGGCTCAACCCTTAGTACTCGTATGTAGTTACGCATCTACCGTGCTCTAGTGCCAAGCACACACGGAGCGTATACTTCTTTCTTCCTCCTAATGCTTATGGTGTTCCGAGGAGACGGTTCAAGAACCGTACATAATGTTGATAAGGTGGAACCATCAGGGACCGGGGTTCATGGCTTCCAACTCAAGCTCGATCGACACACTACCCGAGTGTACCATCGATCCTCTGAGCTCGAATTAACCTGCGTAGCCACCCAGAGTGCGACGCAGGCTGCACTCCAATTCACCCAGACTTACTATGTTCTCCATCATACCCCTGCTCTCCGCTTAGTAGTGGTAAACCCGCTGTCCCTCCACTTGATGCCATGATTCACTTCGAGCGGTGAAGACTACCGTCAGACTCGAATGATCATATGACTTGGTTCCTTCCAGGTTGACCTATACATCGTACCTCTGATTACCCCGTCGAGTAATCGAACCCGGTCAACAGTCAAACTGATGACCACCAGGCCTGGGTTTGGTACAGTGTAAGTCACACCAAGGAACGCACCTCCCATCAGGGGTGTGGATGGCCTGCAGGAGTGACACGCTAATGCAACGCCAGCCGGGTAACCCAGTACACTGTGGTTTTGGATCACTGCATATGGACCCTCACACATTGGTGCGTCAAAGCACCACGCAACTGGTTAGTCCATCAATCGTGGTTCCTCAGGGTTTAGGACTGTTTTACCCTAAGCAGAAACACGGCTTAGTGTACCAGTGTCTGCTCACTGATCTGTACACCGTGTTAGTTCCGTTCAGCCACAGACACTGTGCCTGGTGATGACCATGGTGAAGACATCCCATGAACTGTCATCGCCAACAGCTTATCATGATGAGGCGACCAACCTGATCATAGCTGCGAACATATTTAGGTTATACGGGACCAATCCACTTAGTCTTCAACTCAGTGGACTACCATATAACCATGGCTCTCTGTTATCTAAAGAACACGTAACTATGTTACGCACCTATATGCATCTCATATATATTAATAACTATCAATCTTTATTAGACCAAAACTTAAAGTTTTACAAGCTTAGAACACATCAATCCTAACACATTTACCAAAGCACTATGTATAATAGACAATGTCAACTTGCCATCCGGGGAAGAGTTGGTCCCTGATACAACAAATGTCTCCCAACTATTTGAAAGCTAACTCAATAGTAACATAGCTTGAAGCTCCTCTTCCAAAACTATCTTCGTGACGGTCAATTGATTGACTATGCTTTGGAACTTGTTCAAATGTTCTGACACCGACGTTCCATCCCAATACTTCAAATTGACAAGCTTGCGGATGGGCATTGTCTTGTTGTCAACTGTCCTCCTCTCGTACTGATCATGAAGCCGAGTCCACATCTCGAATATGGATATAACTCCGAAGACGTGATGACAAACACTAATATCTAGCCACTTGCGAATCGTGCCACATCATTTTCGATTCAACATCCGCCATTCCTCTTCGGACATCTTTTCCGGGCACTTTGAATCTCCACCTAACGGCAAGTACAAATCCTTGCAATACAAGATGTCTTCCATCTTCTCCTTCCAAATCGGCCATGAATTAGTACCATGGAAGCAAAATATCTTTTCATTTTTGCTATCGCTGCTCTCATCCATCTTTGATTTCTCACAGACATAAGAACAAACACCTTGTGTGCACAACCAATGCTCTAATACCACTTGATGGAAAAATCGTTCCGGATCAACCATGAAACTGACAATCACTTCCCCGTGAGATGAACCAAAGAGTGCAAACAACAATCCAATCACAAATGCAAAATAAAATCACTCACAAACAAAGAAGATGACTCGGGGATTTACGTGAAAACCCTGTAGAAAAAGCCACGGTGAGCAAATGCTCGTGGGAGGGCTTCACTATCGAAGACAGCAAGCAAGACGAGAGTACAACCCGACTCCTTCTTCTCCCTCCTTCTAGATCTACACCTTTCCCCCTTCTAGGGCTCAACAAGTAGAGACCCTAACAAGTCTCAAGGAACATACCTCCTTGCAAGTTTAGATTCGATTTATCCGCCGAAGATCGATCCCCAAGGAAATCTCCTCCTCCTTTGTAGAAGAAAGCTCTCATTCTTCCTTAGAAAATCAACCCTCAAAACCCTCTCCAAGGTTTCTCAAAGCCAACACAAGCCACCCACCAAAAGCCCCTTCAAAGAGTCTTAAAACACTCCAAAACGGGTCTGCAGAAGATGCAAACTAGCTTGATGAGATGGTTCTTGGTGGGATGGTGCCGAACCGTGTGAGTTGGACCCTCCGTATCAGGATGCATAATACAGTGGCGAGGGGGCTGTGTGTTGTTGGACCGTGGTTTTGAGGTGTACAAGAGCATGTGCAGTAGGGCCATTTCTACTGAGCCGGAGACGTTCCGTCTTCTCGTTGATTGTTACTGTATTGTTGAGGAGATGGTGGTTGAGGGGCACGGTGTATCCCTGATTGGGACGCATGGACTGCCGTCGTAAGTGGATATTGGGGTCAGAACCAAGCCGAACTGAGTCGAACCAAGCCAAGCTGAACAGAACCAAACCAAACCGATCCAACACAAGTTGAGTGTAGCATGTCACCTATAGGCCCCCGAATCTTATTTCTAGGAATGCATGGATCTTGTTCCCAACTTGAAGAGCCACAAACCATCTGGCAGTGGAGTTAAAACACACCTTATTGGTAAGGACTAAGGATAAAATAAATTTACTTGATATTTTATTATTTAAAATCCAAAACTCTGGGCATGCAATAAAATAAGCGTCCGTTAAGTGAACCCACACAACTCAACTTGACCCACCAACTTAGGCTAATCAGAGTTTGAGATTTTTTTCTCTTGTTGGGCTTGGATTGGGCAGCGTGATTTGAAGGTTGGGATGCGTTACGGGTTGAGGGTTTCTACAACTCAGGTTAGGCTTGGGCTGATCCCTAACCAGACCTAACCCACCAGAGTTGTAACCCTAGCAGCCCGTCTAGTTCCATGTACTTGGCACTACACATCTTTAGCAAACGAGCACGGAATTTGATTCTGTTTATAGCATCGGGTTCGGGGAAGAAAGACAAACAATGTGAAGCTATTAAATCCCCAAATCAGGCCTTATAGTGAAATGACTCTTTTACCCCTCATGGGGTATGTGAGGCATATTTTTTCTTTTTGAACCTCAAATTCCGACGTTCATATTTGTTTGTGAAATGACTCTTTTACCCCTCATGGGGTATGTGAGGCATATTTTTCCTTCTTGAACCTCAAATTCCGAGGTTCATATTTTTCCCTCTTGAACCTCAAATCCCTTCTCGAACCTCGGGGTGGATAGCATTGTTGTGAATATAATGGTGCTATTGGGCAAGTATTTGAACCTCGGGGTGGATAGCATTGTTGTGAATATAATGATGCTATTGGGTAAGTATTGAGACTTTGATGGTAATTTTGGGTTCATATTTGTTTGTTCCTTCATTGAATATGAAAAAGTTGTATTTGAATGTGATTTATGTTAAGAAAATGTTTGGTGGTTGATGGGTTGGAGGCTGCATTTCCGAGGCCTCTTTATTTTCTCTTGTATATCTTAGCAATAGATGGATGATTGTCAATGTTTGGTGATACTCTGTTGCGTACAAGTTCAAAGTTTCTTGAAATTTCGTAAAATATTTGTATTTTTTAGGCCCTCAAAGCAAAATGTGGGGGTTAAATATTTTGAAAATTTTCTAAATTTTAAACTCTGAACACTTGAACCCTAAACCATCCGAGCAGCCTGTTTGAATCGTTGGAATCGAGGCGACGACGCGCACCTGATTAAGTATGATTTAGGGTCGTTCTAGGATCTGAATAGCAGCGAAATTTCTGCGATGTTAGTGGACAGTCTGCGGTACAACCGCATCTAACTTCCTACCCGCATCTTAGATCGACAAGTGCGGATAGCCTTGCGTGGAACTTTCAAGCATGAAGAAACTATGATACAGTGAAGACAAAATAAGCAAATGATTTTCTAAGATTTTTATATCCATTAAATCAACGAAGAATAAAATTATTCCTAAATAATGAAACCAAAGAAACTTACCATTCTAATCTTCAGAATTATCCAGGTCATTACAAGGGATTGTTGCACTATGATATTTTGGGGAGGGACCTGATGCAATACCGGAATACTGTCTTTAAAAACATTTCCTAAAAAGAACTTTTCACAATTTCCCCCTTGATATTTTGACGTTTGGATGAATTTGCCACATCAGCTCGAGATGCAGTTTGCAACGTCAAAACCCTCTATGCCACAACAACATAGGGGTGTAACTTGGGTTGGGTAAAACTGAGAACCGACCCAACCCGGCCTAAATGGGTCGGGTTGGTTCGGGTATTTTGACTAAACGGGTTGGTTTGGTTCTAAGTTTTGTATACCCGACTAAATATGGGTCAGTTCCGGGTTGGGGCTTGGGTAAACCCCGACCCAACCCGAGAACCGAACTCATCTATATAACATGGCACATTGGTTTTGTGCTGACTAGACAAAACGAAAGCTAACTAGGACAATCTGACTGGACAAAAAGGAACTGAATAGATCTAACCATTCGTTCAAAAATCAACGCACGATCTCTATTTCCCCGTCAACCAACTCTCTCCCCTTGGTTTCAAATCCTGATGCATTTAAACTGCACTAAACCCCTAAAATCTCGGCTCATATATATATAACATGGCACGCCGATTTTGTGTTGACTAGACAAAATGGATGCTGACTAGGACAAGCTGACTGGACAAAAATGAACCGAATAGATCTAACCATTCGTTCAAAAATCAACGCACGATTTCTATTTCCCCGTCAACCAACTCCCTTCCCTTGATTTAAACTGTATTAAACCCCTAAAATCCCGGCCCATTTAAATTGCACTAAACCTGAGTATTCATCCCGTGATCTTTGTTCGCAAACTATCAGGTCGATCTCGAGGAATCTATTCGAATAGAGACAATTGTGAATGATCGATTATAGAGGGAGGGGGAGTTGGTTGCGCAGAAGGCACCCGCTTCGTGCCAATCAGCACGGGCAAGGAAGTGTTGTCGTCGAAAGTGTTTTGCTGCCGAAGGTGGGCCGCTGTAGTGCCGACAGGCACGGGCATGCACTAGTCTATATAACAAGGAACGGGGGTTTTGTGTTGACTAAGACAATATGGAACCAAATGCTGACTAGAAAAAAAATTTGCTGACTAGACAAAAAAACAAACTGACAAAGAGAGAGAGAGCCCAGCTCATGCCCCCCCAAACCAGAGTCCAGCTCATAACCCAGCTCATCCATTCACGGCCCGCACCCTCATCATTCCCGTTGCCACTCTTTCAACCGATCAAATCACCCCGCCCACCTAATTGCCGCCACTCTTTAAACAGATGAGATCCCCCCTCATCATTCCTCTCTCTCTCTCTCTCTCTCACACACACACACACACACACACACACACACACACACACACACACACACACACAGAATCGCACCAGAGCCCCCTCCCCCCTGCGATCTCGCCTTCACCCCATCCCACGACCGCCTAATTTTCTGGCCGCCCCTCTTTAAACAGATGAGATCCCCCCCCCCCTCTCTCTCTCTCTCTGAATCGCACCATAGCCCCCTCCCCCTTGAGATCTCACCTTCACCGTCGTCCCCCCATTTCATGCCCCCGCCCTTCACGACACCCTCTCCCATCAACCGATCCTATCAGATCGCCCCCCTTCACGCCTCCCTCTTCTAGCATCCGATCCTATGCCCTTCTTTCTCATTCCACGCCCCCTCCTAGCTGATCCGATCAGATCCTCCCCCCCCCCGGAAATCCCGCACCTAAATCCCTACCCCGCCTCAATTTCCAGCCGGTCACCCGCACCTACCAAAATCCCATGCCTAAATCCCTACTCCGCCTCAATTTTCGGTCGGCCACCCGCGCCTACAGTCCTGCAGCTCGATTTGGAAGGCACGGGCTGGAGCTATATTAGGAAAAAAAAGGAAAGTGAAAAAAAGGAAATGAAGGAGAAATCGAGCGCGAGGAAGGAGATCACGATCTCAGCAGGTTTTCCTTCCTCTTTTCCATTTTCCCTTTTTTCTCTTTAATTCCTCTTTTTTGTCACTTTTTTTTCCCTTCCATTCCTCCAGCTCGTCCGAGTTCTTAGACCTGACTCCAGGTCGAATGCCCGTCATCTTGGATTCGTCTGATTCGTTTAATCACAGCATTTGGTTCAAAACTTTCCCCCAAATTTATGTTCATCAATCCCCTTATAAGGTCGCTCACCACCCAGCAGCACCTACGAGAAGCAGAACCAAGTCCGAAAGCTCCCCATCCATTGGGCCCTATATCCTCCTCCCTCTGTCGGACATAAGCCTCCTCCCTCCGCAGAAATCAGATTTATTTCTTGCGGGTTTTCTTTTAATCCCTGGTTTTTTACTTCTGCAGTCACAATGTTCTCAGTAGTCACCCACACCAATTCGATGCACCTATGAGAAGCAGAACCAAGTCCGAAAGCTCCCCATCCACTGGGCCCTAAAGTCTCCTCCCTCCGCAGAAATCAGATTTTTTTTCTTGCGGGTTTTTCTTTTAATCCCTGGTTTTTTGCTTCTGCAGTCGCAATGTTCTCAGTAGTTACCCACACCAATTCGAGGTGAGATTTACCTTCAAAATCCTCATGGTTTTTTTTTTTTCTTCTTTGTCCCTTAATAGCATAAGCCCTTACTGTTCTCAGTAGTGTTCTTACGTTGAATAATAGCAATGATGCATTGTAAAAAACACGTGTTTGGAAGTCATTGTATCCATCTTTACTATGCTATGGAAGTCCAATCTGATGTCCAAATCATTGATTTCCATATGTTGTTTACAATGCCAACATTGCTATGAACGAGTATTGTTGTCCAACTTTGAACCTATAATATAGTTTACTTCTAGCATTTTTATTTCTTCCAATCATTGGTTTTATTTTTCTTTTAATCCTTATAGCAACACATCACGGTTTTTGCCGACCCCTCTGATTTTATGTCAAAAAAACAGTTTATTTCTGGAGGTATATGAAATTTCAAAAAATTAGATCCATTTTCTTTTTCTGTGAAGATGGGTTTTGCCAAATCCTTATGCAAGTGATCTCTCTGCACTGTAAATTCGTATGCTCATACCTCTCCTTTGCATTGTATCCATTTGCACTGTAAATCCTTATGCCCATACCCCTCTTTGGCATTGTAAAATTTATATTTGGTGATGAAAATGATCCAAAAATTGGATCCATTTTCTTTTTCTGTGAAGAAGGGTTTTTTCAAATCCTTATGCAAGTGATCTCTCTGCACTGTAAATCCGTATGCTATGAACGATCGAGTATTTTTTCTTTCAATCATTGGTTTTATTTTTCTTTTAATCCTTATAGCAACACATCGCGGTTGTTGTCGACCCCTATGATTTTATGTCAAAAAAATAATTTACTTCTGGAGGTATATGAAATTTCGGTGGTATTGAAAAAATGATATATTTTTAAAATATCGTGAAGTATATCATTTGTCAGCTCTTAATTTGCAATGGCTGATTTTCAAGCAAAATCAAACGCTGATTTTGATGTTTCTGTGCAATGGCTCGAAAAGATGCAAAATTTGTGTTGATTTTTTTCGTGCAATAGCTCAAAAAGATGCTAATCTTATTCTTGATGTTCTTTACTATCATCGACCCTTACCCTTATCCCGCCAGCCTAAAATCCCACCCGCACTCTCTCATTCCTCTCTCTCTCTCTCTCTCTCTCTCTCTCTCTCTCTCTCTCTCTCTCTCTCTCACTCACTCACTCTATCTCTCTCTCTCTCTCTCTCTCTCCCACACACACACACACACACACACACACACACACACACATACATCCACCAAATCCCGCCCCCCCTGTGATCCCCCCCAAATCCTCCCTCCGCTTGCGATCCCGCCGGCCAACCTGCGATCCCCCCAAATCCGGCCGGCCACCATGCGATCCCCCCAAATCCCGGCCCGCCACCCTGTGATCCCCCCAAACCCCCCTGCGGTGTATGTCTGCTTGGTTGATAATTGTGTTTCTTATATATGTTTTCTTATAAATCTTACTTTCTGCCTCATATCTCGAGCCCGAATTTTTTTTTTTTGACTATGCAGAAGACATCGGATAGCTACAACATGCTATAAGAATGCCTCCTTTTGAAGATGGAACTAAACGATTCATGGAATTGCTTGACAACATCAAGTTTGATAATTGGTCCAGCCATTGGAGGCTTTCTTTGGTAACAACCCTTTCATCTCCATATATAATATCTGTATGCAGTTTGTTGCCGATGCCCGTATCAATTCATGCATGCTACGTGTGATGTTGCTTGGACTCCGGTATGATTGTTAGTGTCAAACTCTGGTATAAGATATCAGATGCTTCAAATTGTACATTTAGTGTCTGATAACTATTTATTTTAACATTGGGTGTGTGTGATGCACACGGATGACTATGACACCCATTAGATGATGGGCAACGATTATCGTACGTGTTAGAGGAGAGGTTTGGGTGACAGGTCACACATTGATTGATTTTGATCTCTCGCTAGCAGATTATCAATGGTGATGGTGGGAGATGAGATCAATGATCAGAACTGTCATAAATCATCAACCTTCCATCAAGCCTTGCACAATCTATTTGGCTATTAGTTTATGAATCCTTTGTTGTTCATTCCACGTAAGGGCTATCTATCAGTGAATATCGAATTGGGATTCATTTTGGAGTTTATGTTAGTTTTTACGATCGACTCTGAATCTATTTCATCTAGGTTTGGGAAGGCATTCACAATTTTAGTGATCACATGAGCCATGAATGCAAAAAATAAAAATCTTCGATTAGCAAATGGTGGTGATCTTATGAGAGGAAGGGGAGGTGGGTTCACGTGAATGATTATGATCTCCCAATAAAGGATGGATGGTTAGGGTTATGATTATAAATAAGGTGTAATTAGACAATTATCTAACTGGAGTTTCTGATGTGGAACCTTTGTTTACATTCATCTCTTACGAAATCACGTGGAGGGTGATTGATCATAGTTGGCTTATTCTCCCTTATTTTCGGAGTTTGTGTTATATATTCTAGATTTGGATTTTTGTACTCTAATGGGTTTCTATTAATTTGCAATTTTTATTGAATGTATTCTTCCACAAGGTCGATCTTGGATTTACCAGAAAGTGCGGCGAGGGACAACAAGAAGATGAGTATAGTGTCAAGGCACATTCAGCTGGCGGTGAAGAATGGTGCGGAGCTGTCGAAGCTGCTAGACACCATCAACATCGTCAACGGCGGTATGATGACCAACATCCGACGCCTCTCAAACACTTTTGACTCACAAACAAAACTTACAGTTCAGTAGCAAGCAACTACCGATGTTTTTCTGAATTTTTTTCTTTTTATTTCGCTTCTCAGGTTGTGAATACCTCCGAGTGCCTGAAACTACAGGATCTAGAGTTGAGTTACAGTTCCGAGGGAGCAGTGGAGGTGCATGGCACTGAACAAATTAACACCTACAATAGAACTTTGACCAGAGTGTCATTAACATGTTGCTTAGTGTTAAAAATTCACATGAATCTATTCGAGTTCTAAAGCAATTCAGAGGGGGTTGTATCAACAATTTTTGTTTATCACGAATGTGGTTGGTTCGATTGCAATAGATAAAGGTTAAAGTGGTGATCACTTTTCAAAAAATTTAAGAATTTACATTCTCTTGATGTGCTCGACAAAAGCTGCAGTTTACTTCTACATTTGGGATGATGACAATTTTATTGTACTTGAATTCTTCGACTGATTAGCTCAGTGATGCCAACTTGAAGTGGTACAATCACAGCCATTCGTTCCATACAGGTGAAGTTAGAAACTGAATCGCTCACCCCAATTATCAAAGAGAAAGTTTTGCTCACCCCAAACTGATTTGCCAACTTCTGATTGCATGGAAAGACTCTGCATCATGGTGTTTTATGTTTATACTAGTGCATGCCCGTGCCTGTCGGCACTGCAGTGGGCCGCCTTCGGCGGCAACACACCTGTCGGCACAGCATTGGACCGCCTTCGACTGTAAGACCCCCACCGAGCATTACCACCCCTCCTGTACAACAAAAATGATCAATATCATGTTATCACGACATCATCAAAAAATAAACGTTCATATCACCAAACAATGGATGTCATTCACAAAGATCGCTCAATATCAACAGTAAGGATAAAAAAAATCTCATTCAACCCAAACAAAATCCCACTATTACCAGATACCTCATAAGCTGTTTTAGAAGGTTTACGGCTTACACGACCAAAGAGATATCAATATCGATCATCAGCAAGTCAACCACCTCTACAAATTGTGCAAGGCTATGACATAAGTATTTAGAGAAAAAAAATAGTCTATAATTGCAGCGATTTATCAAAGAAAAACATTTATGAAAATACTAAAAGGAAACTGGGATAGGTAGGACAAAGTAACATATTTAAACCCAATAATATTTGAACCCAATAAATCGATCTTCTTTATCACACCCACAACATCATTGGAGAAACACTATTAGGTGACTAGAGTAGAGGTGTAGAGCAATGAAAATTGTTATTATCAAAACTATTGCAATGAAAGACACGATTATGTATGATTAAAAAGTATGTCGATCATAAGAAAGCATCACCTCTAAAAGTGTAAAACCCAGAGATTGAACGTTAATCAGGAATCCGTGGGGCAGATGCCGAGATGGAATTGAGATAGTGGCACATGAAGGCATGATCAACAACAAATACACTTCTTTATACACATGGTGCCTGAAGCTTCAATAGAAGTAAGATGAATTAGTGTTTATATATGTAATTTTTTTTTGGTAGAGAATAGATATGTAAATTATTGTTTAAAGTAAAAAAAAAACCATTTCACTGCACCACCATCCCCACCTCACTTTTCTTCATGACCTCTTCACAGTTTTTCTTTCCTTCACAAATAGTCTCACACAACCCACTTCACTGCACCACCATCCCCACTTCACAACACCAACGACTTCACTGCACAGAAGAGGCTGAGGACTTGAGGTAGTGGAGTACAATGGAGGGAATGTAGTATGTGGTGTGCGCGTGTTTGTGTGTATGAGAGAGAGAGAGAGAGAGAGAGAGAGAGAGTGTTCAAAAGAAAGAGAGAGAACCTGTAGTGAGGTGGGGTTGGGGGTTTAGAGAGAGAGAGAGAGAGAGAGAGAGAGAGAGAGAGAGAGAGAGAGAGAGAGAGAGTTTCGGGGTGGGGATCTCCGGGGTGGGGTTTAGAGAGAGAGAGGTTTTTTTTAAAAAAAATGAGAGATAGATAGAGAGAGAGAGAGACATGGGTGGGAGCTTAGAGAGAGGGATGTTTTAAAAGAAAAAACAGAGGAGAGAGAGAGGGGGGGGGTTGCAGGTTCGGGGTATGGGTTTAGAGAGAGAGAGGGTTCGGGGTGGAGGTGGGGGTGGGGTGTTAGAGAGATAGAGAGATGTTTTTTAAAAAAAAACAGAGCCGGGGTGGGGTTTAGAGAGAAAGAGAGTGGTATTTTTAAAAAAGAAACCGAGAGATAAAGGCCTGGCCCCCTGGGTGGGGGTTTAGAGAGAGAGAGAGTTCGGGGTGAAGGTGGGGGTTTAGAGAGAGGTTTTTTTAAAAAAACATATATATATATATATATATATATATATATATATATATATATATATATATATATATATATATATATATATATATATATATATATATATATATATATATAGAGAGAGAGAGAGAGAGAGAGAGAGAGAGAGTTCGGGGTGGGAAAAAAAATAGAGGGGTGCGGTGGTGCAATCGTTGTAGGGAACGGGGTCAGGGACGTTAGAGAGAGACGGAGAGAGAAAGAGAGGGAACCAGGGGGGTTGAGAGAGAGAATGAGAGAGAGAGAGAGAGGAACCTGACGGTGGTGCGATGAGGGGACATCGAGGTCGGAAGAGGGAGAGAGAGGACTGAACCTGTAAACTGATTCTGAAAAAAGAACTGAACCTGAAGAACCGGGTGGGTTGAGAGAGAGAGAGAGAGAGAGAGAGAGAGAGAGAGAGAGAGAGAGAGAGAGAGAGAGAGAGAGAGAGAGGAACCTTGCGCCCGATGGTGCTGCCGGTGTAGGGGGACCTCAGCGGTGGTGTTGCCGGTATAGGAGGACGTTGAGGTTGGAAGAGAGAGAGGGTTTGATTGGTGTTTGGGGACGGTGAGTTGGAGAAGAGATAGCAGAACCCGGGATTTGAGGGGGGGATTACGTGCAGCAATGGAGATCTTGTAGGGAGAGTTTGTTAGCGGGGTACCCGGGGTTGTGAGGGATAACGTGCATCAATATAATTTTTGGGTATTTTTCATCCATTCCATTTGAAGGGATATTAAGATGTGTGTGACACGTACAATTAGATCGGATGGACAACTTGTTTCTAAAAGTTGTCTCTGCGCGATTTTGAGAATGGTAGGGTTGTAAATAACCCGAACTACCCTAACATGTTATATAGATGTGAATTTCTGATTATTTTTTTTCTTCTTATATTGCTTTCTCTGTAATAAGCTACACCATATGGCTATATAGGCCTAGCCTCTAGAGTGCAATGGGTGCATCAGGCAGGCGAAAATATACATGTTGAATGGCAAGCACTTCTGGATGATCGTTGAGAGGATGACATCTTGAGTGTGGTGCAACGGCTTCGAGCGGCCCAATGGCGGCTCGCAAGTGCAAGTTGTGGGTGCAGCAAATCAATCGCGTTGTAAAAATGGACTCAGACTGGTGGGCTACATAGGATTGGGGCTGTGAAAACAAGACCAATGGGGTACTTGGACGAAGAGCATGGATGTTTTTTTTTTTTTTTTGGGGGTGGGGGGGGGGGGGGGGGGGGGGGGGTGATTAGGGTTCCTGAATTTGGAGGGTGAACATCGTTCGGGAAGAGATGATCAATTTTTGCGACCATTCTAATTTTGCTAACAAATGCGGTGACCGCAGTGCCGATGCAGCCGAAGGCGACCAAGGGTGTGTTGCTACCCGAAGATGGCCGACTGTGTTTTGTCGTACCAAATTTTGTCAACCCAGCTAAATGTAGACGCCCCACTGACTATGGGCGCCAACACCGAATGTTGGTGTCGTCGATTGTGTTTTGCCATACTCAGCAGAGATTCATTTTATAGCGCCAGTCATCCTCGGCAAAGATCGTGTGAGTGTGCAGTTATTCTTTGGACGCTTCACCTTGAGTAATTGGATCAGCTTCAGGGAGCCAAACTCAAATCAACCTGAAAGTAAGTGCCAACTAGGTGAGTTGGTAAAGTCTTGGGGGGATGATATCCGAGACCTGGGATCGATTCCCATTTGCATCTAATTAATAACTGGTTGGGGGCTGCCTTAACCCTCCCACAGATGAGACACTGCGGGGTGCTCAAAAAAAAAAAAAAAAATCAACCTGAAATGAGATCCCCCTTCCTTTATGTTGTTGCCAGCGCTTTTCCGGGCCGAGCTGGAAATCTTTATTATGAAATGAGATAAATGGGGCAGAAGATTTGGGTTCGGGGGTTGGGGGGGGCGGTGGTTGTTCACTTCTTACCAATCGGGGGTGTCTTGCCACCGAATGCGGCCTGTTGTATTGTTGGCATGTGTGTTGCCGCCGAAGGCGGCTCGCTCCAGTGCCGACAGGCACGGGCATGCACTAGTCTATATAATATGTCAAAACGGAAGCTGACTAGGACAAGCTGACTGAACAAAAATGTATCGAATAGATTTAACCATTCGTTAAAAAATCAACACGCGCACGATCTCTATTTCCCCGTCAACCAACTCCCTCTCTTTGTTTCAAATCCCGATCCATTTAAACTGCACTAAACCCCTAAAATCCCGACCCATTTAAACTGACTAAACCTGACCGTTCATCCCGTGATCGTTATTAGCATAAATGGCTATAAACCCGCCTGTTGAAATTTCAGCTGCCCCAAACCATCGGGTCTATCTCAAGGAATCCATTCGAATAAAGACAGATGTGATTGATCGATTATAGGGGGAGGGGGAGTTGGTCGCACCGAAGGCGCCTGCGTCGTGCCAATCGGCACGAGCGAGGAAATGGGTGCCCCTTTGAATGCTGGTGTTGTCATCGAAAGTGTTTTGTAACCGAAGATGTTCAGGTGCGGCGGCTCGCTACAGTGCCGACAGGCATGGGTATGCACTAGTATATATTAGGCTATATATATATATATATATCACAAGATGGACTTTTGGACATCACACTAGCACCCGAGTAAACATTAGTTATTTGCTAACGTTGAACCAACTATCAAAGAACTCAATGGGTGGCTAAAACCTAAAGCCCAATGTGGGCCTCCAGCTTGCTAGTAAATAGCCGATGATCATTATTTTTTTAGACCAACTACCAATCCAAAAACCGACCCGAACCAACCCAACCTAATTGTGGGTTGAGTTGGTTCGGGTTTATGCTCAAGTCGGGTTGGTTCGAGTTTCAACATGGTAAAACCGAACTAGTTCAATTCGAGCACCAGTGTTGGCATACTCGTCTTTGCCACCATTGATCATTAAAGTCACCGCCACGACCTCGCCGGAATTCATACCCGGGTTGCCCTTTGTGCTTCTACTTCATGCTCTACTCCGCAAATCCCTCGCTGCCTTTGTACTCAATCGATCACCACCTCCGCCACCATAGGTCCACAGATCATCAAAGTCACGCCACCTCCTGATCTCACCACAGCCGCCGGATTTGTCCCCGGAATACCACTATGGTGTCGATGGCGAAAGACAAGGGTGCTCGACACGATGAGGCCTAGGGAACGGTGACCGTAACGACGATGAGGGTTTTGCAGCGTTAAGATGCCCACGTGTCCTTGGTGACGTGTGCTTATGTCCTATTTATTTTGGAGAAATGCTATTCAGCCCGAAGGTATTCCCGATTCTGCAGAGTAAGACTGACGTGGCGACGTATAACTGGTGGCTGGTTTTCAGCCGTGACATGTAAATCTTTAACATCACCAATTGTATACTGCCTTGTCAGTCGTTGCGGAATCGGGAAAACATTCGAGCTGAATCGCATTTCTATTAGGAAAAACTATGTTTCTATAATTCATTTACCCCCCTATATATAGGCATAATCGGAGGTTGGGATAGAGACGGGGAAATCTCCTATCCCATGAAGATAGGGGTCTCTATCCGGTGGGCATCCGTATCCGATGCAACCACCGTTTCATAACACTCCCCCTTGGATGACCACCATTTATCAATGATTGCCTCATTAAAACCTTTGATGGAAAAACCTAGTGGAAAAAATCTTATCAAAGGAAAAAGGGTACAATCTTAGTTCTTCAGGAACTATGGTGGGTGCGCATAATGCTGCCTCATTAAAATCTTTGATGGGAAAACCCTGTGGAAAAAACCCTACCAAAGGAAAAAGAGTACAGTGTGCATAAATTTGCATCTTCAGGATGCCCTCCGCTTGATAATTACATTACCATTATTATATCTCTCCCCCTGATTATATCTCCTCCTGATTACATCAATTTGTTTGGTGATTGAGCCATCGCAGTCCGATGTCGTACACTATCTTCTAAAAAGTAAACTTGGGTAGAGCTTTGGTGAAGAGATCTACAAGATTGTCGTTTGACCGTACTTGCTTGACTTCAATCTCTCTTTTCTTCTGAAGCTCGTGGGTGTAGAAAAACTTTGGTGAGATGTGCTTTGTTCGATCTCCCTTGATAAAGCCAACTTGAATTTGAGCAATACATGCGGTATTATCTGTTACAAAAATTGGTTTTGATAGAATAATGAAAAAACCGGTTTTTTTGGTTTAGTCCCATATTGCCCGTGGGGAGATCTTTTAATGTGTTTTTAATGGAACTCCTTTCATTGGGCTTTGTAGCTTCCCAAGAGCCAGGCCATAGCCCACCACACACGCGCGCGCGCCGAGCCGGGCCGGGCACGGGCACGGGCCGAGGCCGCGGCTCGCGAGCCGCGTGGACGCGAATGGTCTTCGGGCTTCGGGCCTTGTTTTACACTGGGTTTTAATTTTTTAATGTTTAATGGAGATTTATTCCTTCCGTTACACTATTCACGAGGCTGAGCTAGGTTCATTGAACCTGGACCTCTGCACTGTCACATGCAACCGTTTCACTTGACAGAGCAGTGAATGCTCATCAGTGCATTGCATGCAATGGCTGAGAGTGTGGGGACGTTATGGCTAAGGACCTCTATATAAGAGAGGGTCCGGTGAAGCCAGAAACACACCAAGCTAAGAGCTCTCTCCACTTTCTCTTTTCTTTCTCGTTCTCTCTTGTCTGGAGTGTCTGGAGTACGCTGAGAGTCCAAAAGGGGTTCCCTTCGGTGCTGAAGAGGAGTCCAGTCGTTGTACCCTGGGGAGCGTTCGTCGGAGGCCTTGAAGCACCTACCGAGGCGGCGAAATAGCTTTCAGGGCATTGTGCTAGCACAAGCCTCGACAACTGCTAAGTACCTTGTTCTTCTTCCTTCTTCCACCTCTTTGCCATATCTGTAGACAACCTTAGGACAACCTAAACCTTGTTTGATTGTTGTGTTCAACCTTGCATGCTAAACCCCTTTAGATTGTTCAATTGTTTTTTGCACTAGATTTGTTTCATCTCTACATTCTGTTAGTCATCGTTTGATTGTATTCATAGAGTAGAATACCCAACAACTGAAAGCTATTTTCTTCGTTCTATTCTATTCCGGTTAGATCTAGATCTAATACGAGAGTGTTTAGATCTAGTCTCTTGTTACCTGTTAGAATTCCTTTGATTTTTCATAAGTTTGACGGTGTCGAGGAAAGCTTGACAAACCGGCATTAAATTGCCCTAGGAAGCTTGGTACTTAAGCGAGCCAAGTGCTCCACCTCCTTCCTGGAGCTGACCTGGCCGTCAAATTTTTAAAAATTCAAAAGGAACTCTTCCTAGATGACTACTGAGATGGAGAGGAAACCTAGCAAGTCTAGTGAGAAACCTGAACCATTCGATGGGAAGAACTTTAAGAGATGGCAGATGAAACTTAGGTTCTATCTGACTGTCCTTAAGGTTGTCGACCTTATCTCTTCCGAGAAGCCTACCCTTATCTCTAAGGATGATGGCTCATCTAACCAAACCGACTTAGACTCCTGGGAGAGGCAGGATTATCTGTGTAGGAACTATATCCTCAACTGCCTTATCCCCGACCTATATGATGTTTACTTCACCTGCAAGTCCGCAAAAGACCTGTGGAACTCCTTAGAGAAGAAGTACGCCACAGAGGACGCCGGGTCGAAGAAATTTGTGGTCGGGAAGCTGCTAGAGTTCAAAATGGAAGATGGGAAATCTGTAGTCTCCCAACTTGAGGAGATACAGATTATCATCCATGAGGTCATTGCTGAGGGGTACAAAATCTGCGAGGGATTCCAAGTTGCAACTATCATAGAGAAGTTGCCTCCCTCGTGGAAGGAATATAAGAACAGTTTGAAGCACAAGAGGAAGGAGATGGCCCTGGAAGACCTTGTTGTCCGAATCCGTATAGAGGAGGACAATCGAGTGTCTGAGCAAAGGGAGCGAGCCTCTATGATGAAAGGAAAGGCCAACCTCGTGGAGGGGAAGTCTTCCAAAAAGAAGGCTCTTGCTCCTAAGCCCTGGGAGAAGAACAAGCAATCCAAGCCCCAGTTCAAAAAGAAGCCGAGGGGAGACTGCTTCGTTTGTGGCAAGCCAGGTCACCTAGCTAAGGAGTGCCGCTTCAATGCAGCTAATCGGCCGAAGAACAAGTCCGAGGCGAACGTGGCACAGAGCGGCTACTTCTCGGCAGTGGTGACGGAGGTCAACCTAGTCAGCAACCTTGCAGACTGGTGGGTGGATACGGGAGCTACCCGACATATATGTGGGTCGAAGAGCTGCTTCTCCACCTACACACCTGCAGAAGAAGGCGAGTCGCTGTACATGGGGAACTCCTCAGTTGCTCAAGTTGCTGGGAAAGGGAATGTGACTCTGAAGTTCACCTCTGGAAATCTTCTGACTCTGAAGGAGGTGCTTCACGTCCCAGACATCCGGAAGAATCTGGTCTCCGGAGCAATGCTGAGCAAGAAGGGCTACAAGCTTGTATTTGAGTCGGACAAATTTGTCCTGACTAAGGGAGGGTCTTTTGTGGGAAAGGGTTATCTTGATGAAGGCTTATTTAAGCTCAATGTAACCTCTTTCAATAATGATAATAAAATATCTTCTTCTGCTTACTTGTGTGATTCTTTTGATCTGTGGCATGCTAGACTAGGACACGTTAACTCTAAAACCCTTAAAAGGTTAGTTAACTTAGGTAGTGTACCTAAATGTGTTCCATCCTCAAATGGAAAGTGTGGCATATGCGTAGAGGCTAAATATGCCAAGAAACCTTTTAAGAGTGTAGAGCGTAGCCTAGAAACCCTAGACTTGATCCACTCAGACGTGTGCGACCTTAAAGGTTACACTACGAGAGGAGGGAACAAGTACTTCATCACATTTATTGATGATTGTTCCAGACATTGTTCAATCTTTCTCCTTAAGAGTAAGGACGAGAGCTTGTCCAAGTTTAAATCCTATAAGTCTGAGATAGAAAACCAGTTAGGGAAGAGGATCAAAGTCCTTAGGTCGGACAGAGGAGGTGAATATGAGTCCGGAGAATTCACTAAATTTTGTGAAGACAACGGTATAATTCATCAGACCACTGCTCCATATTCCCCTCAGTCTAATGGAGTAGCTGAGAGGAAGAACAGGACCTTAAAGGACATGGTCAATGCCATGATGATCAGTTCAGGGGTACCTACGAACCTGTGGGGGGAAGCTGTGCTCTCAGCAGCACATGTTCTTAATAGAATCCCATTTAAGGAATCTGAGCAGACTTCTTATGAGATTCTGAGAGGTAGGAAGCCATCCTATAAATACCTCAAAGTGTGGGGTTGTTTAGCGAAGGTATCCATACCTAACCCTAAGAGGACCAAGCTAGGTCCTAAAACAGTTGACTCTGTATTCATAGGATATGCCCAGAACAGTAGTGCGTATAGGTTTTTAGTAATCCATTCTGAAAACCCATACATAGATGATAATACCATCATCGAGACTAGGGATGCCGAATTTTTTGAAAATCGGTTTCCTTATAGAGAGAGGTCTGAAAAACCTCAAGAGCCCAGTACGCTTGAGAGGCCTGCTCCTAGACAGAGGGATGACTCTTCAGATAATGAAGAGATCGAACCTAGAAGGAGCAAGTGAGCTAGGACTGGTACTTCATTTGGGCCTGACTTCATTACATATCTAGTGGAAGAGGATCCAACTAGTTATAATGAAGCCATGACCTCAGCTGACTCCATCTTTTGGAAGGAAGCTGTAAACAGTGAACTTGAATCCATAACATCCAACAACACCTGGGAGTTAGTGGAGCTTCCTCTTGGTTGCAAAACTGTTGGGTGTAAATGGATATTCAAGAAGAAGCTTAGGGCAGATGGATCTATAGAGAGATATAAGGCTAGGTTAGTAGCAAAGGGCTATAGGCAACGAGAGGGAGTGGACTTCTTTGACACTTACTCTCCTGTGACCCGGATTACATCCATTAGGGTGCTTATAGCCATAGCCGCTATCCATAGCCTTGTGATTCACCAGATGGATGTAAAGACTGCATTCCTGAATGGTGAATTAGAGGAAGAGATCTATATGGATCAGCCAGAAGGCTTCGTAGTGCAAGGTTTAGAGCAGAAGGTTTGTAGACTAAAGAAATCTCTTTATGGTCTCAAACAGGCTCCAAAACAATGGCACGAGAAGTTTGACCATGTGTTAACTTCAAGTGGTTTCAGAATTAATGAATCAGATAAATGTATCTACACTAAGGTCAATAACTTGACTTGTGTGGTCATATGTCTCTATGTAGATGATATATTGATCTTTGGAACCAACTTAGAAGTAGTGGTCAAGACCAAGGACTTCCTGAGTAGGCACTTTGATATGAAAGACTTAGGAGCTGCAGATGTCATTCTTGGAATCAAAATTAAGAGAGATTCCAATGGCATAACTCTATCTCAATCTCACTATATCGAGAAAGTGCTTAGGAAGTTCGGTCATATTGATTGTCTACCTGCTAGAACGCCATATGATCCTTCAGTACACCTGAAGAAGAATTTAGGGCCTAGTGTATCACAACTAGAATATTCTAGGGTAATTGGCAGTCTCATGTATATCATGAACTGCACGAGACCCGATATTGCCTATGCGATAGGTAGACTTAGTAGATACACTATTAACCCTAACCAAGAGCATTGGGATGCTCTAATCCGAGTTCTAAGGTACTTAAAACATACATTAGATTATGACATTTTCTATAGTAGGTATCCAGCTGTCCTAGAAGGATACAGCGATGCTAATTGGATTGCGGATTCCTCAGGAACCAAATCCACTAGTGGGTATGTGTTTACCCTTGGAGGGGGTGCAATTTGTTGGAAATCATCCAAACAAACATGCATTGCCCGATCCACTATGGAGTCGGAGTTCATAGCACTAGATAAAGCTAGTGAAGAGGGTGAATGGCTAAGGAATCTCATTATGGATATTCCTTTTTGGCCAAAGCCTATTCCTGCTGTCCCAATTCATTGTGATAGCCAAGCAGCTATAATGAGGGCCAGGAATAACTCCTATA
This sequence comes from Chamaelirium japonicum, assembly GCA_947650365.1. Classification (NCBI taxonomy): domain Eukaryota; kingdom Viridiplantae; phylum Streptophyta; class Magnoliopsida; order Liliales; family Melanthiaceae; genus Chamaelirium; species Chamaelirium japonicum. The sequence goes on from OX393556.1 coordinate 32,896,029, forward strand.
ATGGAAAGTCACGACATATTCGTCGTAGACATAACACTGTTCGACAGATGTTGAAAGATGGGATAATTACTATTGACTATATTAGGTCAAAAGATAATTTAGCAGATCCCTTAACTAAAGGACTAGCTAGAGAGTTAGTTCTAAGTACATCGAGGGGGATGGGGCTGAGGCCTATAAACGAATAAGTCTCCGATAACGGTAACCCAACCTACGTGATTGGAGATCCCAAAATCGAGGTTCAATGGGAAAACAAGTTATTCGAGGGATTTGTGGGGGTGCTATCAAATTCTCCCCTCCCTATGATGTGATAGTACATTCTGTATCGCTGAGAGGCTGAGTTTTAGACTCTTAATGCTAACTATAGCTGGCATACCAGTGGGGTGTATAGATACAGAGCACTCTTGATAGTAAGCACCTATATGAGTGTAGAAGTGTGGCCGCTTCTATGAGAATTGAGGCTTACAATATATATAGCTGTACAGTTCAAGACGTAAGTTCACTGTTAGCTAGTAGGTCCTGCAGTCTACACTAAGCAAAGGTTCAAGTCGAAAGACACCTTATGTCTATACATACTTTTATAAGTACTCCAGACTACTTCTTTCGATTTGGTTTTCGATATTTTCATTATTGTGGGGGATTGTTACAAAAATTGGTTTTGATAGGATAATGAAAAAACCGGTTTTTTTGGTTTAGTCCCATATTGCCCGTGGGGAGATCTTTTAATGTGTTTTTAATGGAACTCCTTTCATTGGGCTTTGTAGCTTCCCAAGAGCCAGGCCATAGCCCACCACACACGCGCGCGCGCGCGCCGAGCCGAGCCGGGCCGGGCCGGGCACGGGCACGGGCTCGGGCTCGGGCCGAGGCCGCGGCTCGCGAGCCGCGTGGACGCGAATGGTCTTCGGGCTTCGGGCCTTGTTTTACACTGGGTTTTAATTTTTTAATGTTTAATGGAGATTTATTCCTTCCGTTACACTATTCACGAGGCTGAGCTAGGTTCATTGAACCTGGACCTCTGCACTGTCACATGCAACCGTTTCACTTGACAGAGCAGTGAATGCTCATCAGTGCGTTGCATGCAATGGCTGAGAGTGTGGGGACGTTATGGCTAAGGACCTCTATATAAGAGAGGGTCCGGTGAAGCCAGAAACACACCAAGCTAAGAGCTCTCTCCACTTTCTCTTTTCTTTCTCGTTCTCTCTTGTCTGGAGTGTTTGGAGTACGCTGAGAGTCCAAAAGGGGTTCCCTTCGGTGCTGAAGAGGAGTCCAGTCGTTGTACCCTGGGGAGCGTTCGTCGGAGGCCTTGAAGCACCTACCGAGGCGGCGAAATAGCTTTCAGGGCATTGTGCTAGCACAAGCCTCGACAACTGCTAAGTACCTTGTTCTTCTTCCTTCTTCCACCTCTTTGCCATATCTGTAGACAACCTTAGGACAACCTAAACCTTGTTTGATTGTTGTGTTCAACCTTGCATGCTAAACCCCTTTAGATTGTTCAATTGTTTTTTGCACTAGATTTGTTTCATCTCTACATTCTGTTAGTCATCGTTTGATTGTATTCATAGAGTAGAATACCCAACATTATCTTCGTGGATAACTGTCGGCTCTTTGGTAACTGATGCCAACTGGCAACTGCTTCTGATGTGCTGTATAAGTGACCTCAACCATACGCATTCTCTACTTCTTCATACAGGGCTAAGATTTCAGCATGGTTCGATGATGTGGCCACAAGTGTTTGTTTGGTCGATCTCCAAGAAATAGCTGCATTGTTTTTCAAAAATACATACCCTATTTGTGATCGACCCTTATGGGGATCAGAGAGAAAACCTGAATCTGCATAATCAATCAAGTAAAGAGTACCGCAAGAATAAAACAATCCCATATCAGTGGTTCCTCACAAATATCTAAATATTTATTTTATTCCATTTCAATGTCTAAGAGTTGGTTCTGAACTGTATCTAGCTAATAGATTAACAAAAAAAATATATATTTGGTCTAGTACATTGAGCTAAATATAATAAAGCACCAATAGCATTTAAAAATGATTTTTCAAAATCAAGAATAGTTTCATATTCCTCTTTAGGTCTAAATGGATCTTTATGATTATCAAGAGGTCTAACTATCATGGGAGTGCTTAGTGGGTGACATTCATCCATATTAAATTTCTTTAACAAATTTTTAGTATATAAAGATTGATGTACTAAAATCCCACTAGAGCTACGCTCGATCTGTAGGCCGAGACAAAACTTAGTGTCACCAAGTTCTTTCATTTCAAACTCTCTTTTTAGATAATCAAAAGTTTTCTTGAGTTCTTCAGGAGTCCCAATCAAGTTTATGTCATCAATATAAACTGCAATTATTGTAAATCTATTTTCTGATTTCTTTATGAAAACGCATGGATATATGAAATCATTCTTATAACCTTCCCTAGACAAGTATTCACTAAAGTTATTATACCACATCCTTCCGAATTGCTTTAGGCCGTACAATGTTCGTCTTAGTTTTATCGAGTGCGTACTTTTTGATATTGTTTTAGGCAACTTGAATCCTTCTGGGACTTTCATATAAATATCTATGTCTAGGTTCCCGTATAGGTATACCGTTACGACATCCATTAGCCTCATCTCTAGTTTTTCAGAAACTGTGAGACTAATGAGATATCTAAACGTAACTATATCCATAATAGGGGAATATGTCTCTTCATAATCGATCCCGGGTTTTTGCAGAAATCCCTGGGCTACAATCCTTGCCTTATATCTAGCGATTTTATTATTTTTATTTATTTTTCTTACAAATACCTATTTGAAACCTATAGGGTTTATATTATTTGGTGTTTGTACTATAGATCCAAATACTCTACGTTTCTTAGGAGATTCAAGTTCAGCTTGAATAACTTCTCTCCATTTTGGCCAATCAGTTCTATGTCGACATTCATATATACTACGTGACTCATTATCTTCATCGTCGTCCTTTGTTATTTCAGTAGCTACTTTGTATGCAAATATGTTATCGATGACTATTTTCTTTCGGTCCCAAATTTCACCCCTCATATGGAATATTGAGCTCTCATTATTTGGTACTGGTACCTTATCCATAATCTCTGCAGGGACATCTTCAGGAGTTTGAGAGAAATTTGGCCGTTGGAAAATATTTTCTTCTGGAAAAATATGGTCCATAATATCTTCTGGAGCATTATAACCAGGTTCTTCTGGAACCTCAACTTCTTCTGGAGTTTTATGGCATGATATCTCATTCAACTTTCTCTTCCGGGAAACTGAATCTTTGGAGCCTATAGGTTGCCATGTTTCTGACGTGCAACAGTTTCATTAGTGGGAGTTGGAATATTAATTCTTGCAGGTACATTCTTGGCTGGAACAAACGACTTAGTTATATTAGTTGCATCATTGAAGGCATCAGGTAATTGATTTGCAATATCTTGCAAATGCAAAATCCTTTTTACTTCTACCTCGCATTGGGGGGATTTAGGATCTAGATGAGACATAGTGGATGTATTCCACGATAATTCACGCCGTTCTTCGAGAACAGGTCGTTGCCTAGAAACTTCTTTATCTTCCCCTAACGGCGGGAAGACTGTCTTATCAAAATGACAATCTGCAAATCTAACCGTAAATAGATCACCGGTTAAGGGTTCTAGGAATCTTATGATTGAAGGTGAGTCAAAACCTATATAAATCCCCAATCTACATTGGGGACCCATCTTAGTTCTATTCGGAGGAGGAATAGGGACCTGCACAGTACATCTAAACTTTCTAAGATGAGATATATTGGGCTGAATACCTGACACAAGTTGTGCAGGTGAAAAATTATGATATAAAGTAGGTATGAGTCTAATAAGATTAGCAGCATGCAAGATAGCATGCCCCCATGCAGATAGATTTGATTGGGTTATCAGGAAAACTAGCTCTGAGTTTGATTATTTGGGATAATAATCTAGCAAATACTAAATTGTTAGTGGAGAGGAGACTCACATATGACCTTCTAGTAGATGCATCAATTAAGACCATAAAATATCTAAATGGACCACTAGGAGGGTATATAGGACCACATATATCACCTTGAACCCTCTGTAGGAAGGTAGGTGATTCTGTCTCTATTTTCTAGAAAGAAGGTCTAGTGATTAACTTTCCTTGGGAACAAGGGTCACAAAAATGGTTATTTGAAAAAGTCAGATTTCGATTGCTAAGAAAATGATCATAGGAATTGTAAATGATCTTTCTAAGCATATCTGACCCTGGGTGACCTAATCTATCATGCTAAAGGACCAAATCTACAGGATTTGTAAACTTCTGGTTCAAGTGAGTGGTATAGGACTCCATAACCCCAATGTGGGTAAAGTATAACCCTAAAGATAGGGTTGAGCATTTTTCTAGTATAGAAATTTGATCTCTGTCTTTAGATGTGATGCAGAGGTATTCTAGATTGCCTTCATTTGTAGTTTGTAAATGATATCCATTTGCTCGGATGTCTTTGAAACTCAGTAAATTTCTTCTGGAATTTTCTGAGTATAGAGCATCCTTAATTAGCAAATGAGTACCATTAGGTAAAAGAATATGGGCTCTTCTGGATCCTGTAACTATATCAATAGGGTCAGCCACTGTAGTAACCATACGTGAATTATATTCAAGATTTGTAAAGAATTTTTTATGTTTCAGTATGGTATGTGTTGTTGCACTATTTATCAGGCAAATCTCTTTGCAGTTGGTTATCGTTCCTAAATGATAAGTTATATGAGTCAATAATTACCAAAAGAGAATTATCAATGATAAAACTTACTAATACTATTTCTAACTATATTAACTAGAACGATAATATAAATTGATAATATCCAACAGAATATAAAAACTACTCAGCAATGTCTAACAGGAAATAAAAATTACTTAGCAATGTCTGACAGGAAATAAAAATTACTTATCAATGTCTGACAGAAATAAAAGCTACTGAGCAATGTTTGACAGAATAATAACTAAAATCTTCAGAGATCCCAAGGTTCAGGTATTTAATGTGCCATCGTCTAACTCATCGAAGTATATGAACTTTTCAGGTACGATGTCTTCAAGGCATCAGTTTGCTTCTAGCAATATTCAGGCCACTCATTCTTTTCTCATGTTTACTGGCACGGCAGGTTCTAGACCAATGTCCTTCATAGGACCATAATTATCATATCTTCTAGGATGATTTTGGTGTTCACCTCTTCCAGGGTGTTTTTTACATCTTCCAGGGTAGTTATTGTGTCCTCTGTGTGTCTTCCACCTCTCATTCCTATGTCTCTACCTCTACCTCTATGGATATTATTGATGTTTGTTTCTAGCAATGCCAATGATCCAGTTGGTCTAGAATTATGATTCTTTACCAGTAGGATATTATGTTCTTTAGCGATCAGGTGAACTTTTATGAGTTCTGAGTACTTATGGTACTTCATCCCCCTGTATTGCTGTTGTAGAATGATATTATTTGGGTGGAATGTAGAGAGTGTTTTATTGATTCGCTCTTTGCTGCAAGCAAAGTGATCATCTTCTGGTGATCGTAGCATTCTTTGAGTGCCATCCAGAGATCTATAGGATCTACTATGCTCATTCTTCAAATCTATATTAACCATAGTCATATATTCATATATGCATGCATGTTCATATATTCATTAATTACTATAATTACCATATTCATCACATGGGTATATAGAGATATTTTACAGAAAATAATTGACATATCATGGACAAAGCCTATTAATACTAGGTATTAATAGGGTCCTTTCAGAAACCACTTGCCAAGGTAGAGCGGGTTCTATGGAATCGTCATGCGCCTTGCTAAGCTTTTCTAAAAGGCATTAATTACCTAAGTACAATGAATGAAGAAAATTACATATTATGCACATGGAACATGTAAGAAAACACAAGATATATGTACCGTATAAAGTCTGTTACAATTAGGGACGATTCTATCCTTATTTGTCAAAACAGATATCGCATATTGATCCCTTAGGGGCTAATCCTTTTAAACATCTGAATAACGTAAATAAAATAGCAAAAACTGACCGTACCGATGCTTCTGGAACAGTTCGGATACCCAAGATCCATATATAGATCGAACAGATAGGCTATGGATTGGGCTTACATTAACAGGATTTAAATGAACGGTGCATATTAAATCAGGTAGTCACATATGTGAATGCATATTAGGATAGACGGGTCGGGTTTAGCTATTGGCAGTTGGGTCGGGTTTTCCATGTGCGGTCGGATCGGGCCTGTACTTATACAGTCGGATCGAGTCTGCCATGTGCAGTCGGATCAGATCTGCTGTATAAGCAGTCAGGTCGGGTCTGTATGAATACAGTCGGGTCGGGTCGATTGGATCGAGTTGGGTAGTAATCAACTCAATCGACTACTTTTTATCTTCTCTGATGAAACCGGAAAAAAATAAACTATAACCCATCACCGCCACCGTCGTTCGCGATCGCAGCCCGCCACCTCCGCACTCGAGGGCAGACCGCCGCCGCTACACGCGAGCGCTGCTTGCCATCGCTGCACGCAAGCGCTGCTCGCCGTCGATGCACGAGAGCACAGGCCGCCGCCGGTGCTGCATGCGATCGCTGCTCGCCGCCGTTGCACGCGAGCGATGCTCGACGTCGACGCACAAGAGTGTAGGCCTCCGCCGGTGCTACACGAGAGTGTAGGACGCCGCCACTGTACGCGATCGCAGGCCGCCGTCAGCGCTGTACGAGGGCGCACGCCGCTGTCGACGTACCCACCGTACTTGTGTGCGACGGGAGGTCTCGAGCGGACATGGGGGTTGCTAGGGTGGTCGGTCTCCGGGCAAAGTTAGAGATGATCCGGGCGTACCTTGCGTAGCTTGTGAATCGCTTGATGTTCCGCCGTTTCTCTTGTTGATCGGCCGGATATCTCTCTTTCGTGCTGGTGATATCTCGACGTTACAGACTTTGTCGTTGTCACCTTGCGGTCCGCCTTCGTCGTCGTGATGGTCGCTCCGCTCTCTCGTTTCTTCTCTTCTCTCACTCTCGTCATGCCGGGCTCGGATGGCTTGTGCTCTCCGCTCGTGCTGATAACGTGTTAGGAAAAACTGTGCTTCTATTATTCATTTACCCCCCTATATATAGGCATAATCGGAGGTTGGGATAGAGACGGGGAGATCTCCTATCCCATGAAGATAGGGGTCTCTATAGGGGTGGCAATGGGTCGGGTTGTGTCGGGTTCGTGTCGTGTCCAAAACCCCCAGACCCGGACCCGACCCGTTTAACTAATCGTGTCTAGATCCTAAACCCGTACCCGACCCACTAATAAACGGGTAGACCCGATAAGACCCGGTAAGACCCGTTTATCACTCGGGACTATTCAGTTGACCCGATCCGACCCAATCCGACTCGACCCGACCTGACCCGAAAGACCCGCTGGTATTATATATTATAGTATCGGATTGCAGGTAGACCCGACCCGACCCGACCAGACACGATCCGTTGAATACTAAACGGGTCTTGCCGGGTCTACCGTGTCCAAACCCTAAACCCGGACCCGACCCGTTTATTAAACGGGTCTATTGTGTCGACCCGTTTACGACCCGAACCCGTTTAGCCCTGACCCAGACCCGCTAACTTTGTGTCGGGTCTGCCGTGTCAGATCCGAAATTGCCAGCCCTAGGTCTCTATCCGGTGGGCATCATATCCGATGCAACCACCGTTTCAATTTCTCATTTATCCGTATTTCCGCGGACCTATAGACCCTTATCTTTTCCCCGAATCCGAATACTATAAATAATAGATAGAGAGCTCGATTCCATCATAAAGTCGGCAGCTCCCGGGCTTCTCCCACGCCCCCTCCTCCTTCCATCGCCACCACCTCTCCCCGCCGGTGAAAACCCCAGGTAAGTGATCGCTCTTCATTGACCACCGGCCGATCCTACCTGTTTCTGCTCGCCATAGATTCTGCCGGTTATTGGAATTCTCTCTCATGGAATTCAGTTGATCCCAAGTTGCTAAATTTCCTCATCGGTTCTGCCCTTGCATCTAGAATTTGGCCTTGAGATCTTAGTTGATTTCTTTAATTTTTTTTTTCTTTCGACTTTCTTGATTTCTTTATAGGCAGTTGAGTTTTTTTTTCTTTTCTTGATAAACATGGTGCAAAACCATCTCTGTATTGGGTTATGATCAGTGGCTGCTATGTAGAGATTGGCATTTGAGTTTTTACTGATGAGTTTCGAATCTTAAAATGTCTGCTGAATGGAATGGGGCGAGAAAATGATTTATTTCCTAGGAAACTAAAAGAACAGAGGGTTTCAAAACGCACGTGAGTTGATTGCTAAATCCCCCAATTTTTTTTTTGGGTGTAGATTACTGATTTCTTTACATAATGGGTGGGGGTAGTACGATTGATGATGAATGGGAGTTCACCGACTCGGCCAATATTCTCCGTACCATGGTGTTGGTCGGGAAAACCGGCAACGGTAAAAGCGCAACGGGAAACAGCATTCTGGGCACGAAGCCGTTCGTGTCGCAATTCAGCCCCTCGGGTGTGACGAGTACTTGTGAAATGAGAAGCACTATTTTAAGAGACGGCCGCACCGTGAATGTCATCGACACCCCCGGTGAGAGTTTTTTCATGTGATTCTTTTTTCGCTGGTTTGGATAACTATTGTGTTATGTGTGGATTAGATTCTGACTGGTTTCTAATTGGTAGACATAGATTTTGAATCCTTCCGTGTGACAGATATATCTGACAAAGTGAAGTCAAATTGTGTACTCATTGGTTGGTGGGATGTTGTTACCTGTTAGCCCTATGCGCTTCATTTTGGGTGACTGTTATCTTGTTAGCGTTACGCCACACACTCGACAATTGAAATCAAATTGTCTTTGTTAGGAACGTAGTATACTTAATAATAAGCACTAACTATGCCTGATTTACCACAATTCCGTAGTACCTTCTTAAGGATAAGTACTTGGAATTTCTTTGTTTAGAAAGGTTATGCGTATTAGGGATGATTTGATCTTGGAACAAGAACTAATTTAGGTGCAAAGTTGAAACTATAGCTGCGTAAATTTTAATAAATTATAAATGACAACGAATAAAAGCAAAGACTTGTACTAATAGTCTGACTTCTAATGGATATTAGGGCGTTGCATTTTGATGTTTTCGAGGCATCACACCAAGGGATTGAAGCATCTCACCCGGGCAGTTGCAACAAAGGAATGCATCAAATGAGATGTGAACTCAAGCTTTTTTTTTTAATCTATGAGTAGTCCTTTGTGGATAAGTATTAGTACTCGCTCTTGTTGGAAATAGATTGGCCATCCTCCTTGTATGGCTCTTTGGAGGATCTATCCCATGGTCTTCAATCTTCATCTAGCATAGGCGTTTTGCCTCCTTTCTTAGACACGTATGCTTTCTCATTTCATCATTTTGGCATCGTATAGTGAAATGAGATACAATATTCACGTCCACTGCACAGGAATACGGCTTGAGTTCCATGTTGGGTCGTTTCGTCTCCATTATTGATCTTCCTTTGATTGGTGATATGTGCCTCTCATCAGATGTCTTTCCATGCCCTCCTAGATAATGGAATTCCACAGAAGATGTGATTCGTTGAGACGAAGGCATGCTTTCTCATAGAAGAACCGGTCTTGGTGATGATCGGTCCCCTTCAACAGATGGGATCAACTGTAACCTCATGCACTTGTCCCTTGAAAATAATCTTTAAAACTTGCATGGTGATAAAGTGATGAACCACACCTTCCTTTTCATCTCAAATTCATTTGGTCCATTTGGAACACCTCCAGTAAGCAGTTGTTTGGTTGCTGTGCAAATGATGTGTTTACACCTGTTTGCACATGTGACATGTGCAATTAAATTTCATGTATTTAGGTGAAACTTCATTTGCACAGTTTTATGTGCAAAAACTTTACAAATTTAGCAAGTGTGCATCTATTTGCATACGTCACATCCTACTAACCAAGCAACCCTAAACTGTTTGCACATGTGTTTTCAAAATCATAGGCTGAAAACACAGCAACCAAACAAGCCCTAAATGTTTCACCGTTACCTTTTTTTTTTTTTCTGATTAGAGAATACCTAGGAATACCATCATAAATAAATGCCATGTCTTCATCTCGGTCCACAATCCCGACACTTGGAATAATAATTGGTCTCCAACCTTTGACACTTCCTCATGATCTTCAATGGTTGTGTCGGCCTTTTTTGTCACTTGTTCATTAAATTGGATTTGTGAAAGGATATCTAGGGAGTACTTCAGAGTTGGAAGAGTTGACTTGAGACAATGACTCATCCTATAGTACCCTCCTCTTGACTCTCATCATAGACTACAAACAAAGGAACTTTAAAATCCCTATTGGTTCAACTATCGTCTGTGGTGATTCTTGAAATCTTCAAGGTCATCGTTCGACCATTGAACTTAAAAGAAAAGGTATAGTACTACACTACTACCATTGTGGATGACTTCGTAATTTAGATTTGTGTTGTCTTTATAGGATTTTTGTCACACCTGATGACATCATCGTATGCGATAGGCTTGAATTTCACACAACATTATTGGGTAACGGTTATTGATACAACGTTCTCCTAAGCGATCCACAATTTTAATAAGATTGCAGACCTTGGCGGTCCACAATTATTTTATTTTACGACTCATTATTTTCCTCAGCTCGCTCGTCTGTTACGTCTCAATATTTTATTGCTGGTAGAGGGAAATCAGGGAGATAGGTGGCGGATGGTTGATAGTTCTTTGCAGTAGAGGTAGAACAAATGGGTTTCTGATGTTATTTTATTGGAGAGAATTCAATAATCATTTATCCTCAGATCCAGCGGAGAGTGCGGTAGGCATGCAAATGTAATTGAATGAAAATTATGTAATGCCAATGTAATTAAACTAATATTTACATTAAGAAGATTGTTTGTAAGATGTGGTGCCACTATGTTTTGTCCATTTCTTCAAAGAAAGATGAAAAATAATTTGAACTTATATCACTGTTGAAAACAAAAAGTTTTTTAAAAGTAAAATAAAACTTCTGTTTACTTTACTGCAGAATACAAGCAACTATATTAGATCATTAGTTACTTCTAGTCTATGCTATCAAAATCGGCGACTAGCCCCCAAGCGACATTTTGCCGACCGACCAATCCATAGTCTTTTATAGCTGGGTGGAATCCAGACTAGTCCCCGACTAGTGACTGGGACTAGTCCCCAGGTGGGCATTCTGCAAGCAATATTTTTTTTAAGGAGTCTCTGCAAACAATTTTGTTTGGATTTTTTTATATTGCCTCGAAGTCTTGAGTCTCAACTATGGCTCTCCTCTATAACCATCTGTTGAGGATCTGAGAATCTGAGATAAAAACATAGACAAATATTTATTGTTTATTAGTTGATATTAATATAACCCTATAATCAAAATTGGGGTTGTTCACAGATTAAAAATCAGCAAACAAATATTATGATGAATTCGTAGTTTTGAATCTTCTAACACGGGCATGAAGCCATTACAATTGTGTTATGTTACTTATGTATTTGTACCCATGTTGTGAAGTGTGAAGGCATGCATTGTTATTGACCGACTAATATCAAATACTTATTGACATTTATGCTAGTTCATATATCATATATGTTTAGGTAGGGGGGAGGGGTTAAAATAAGTTTTGGTCAACTAGTCCCGAACTAGTTTTGACTAGTCCTAGTCGGCCTGTGGCCGACTATGGGCCGACTACCGACTTTGACTGCATAACTTCTAGTTATTGTTATTGTTAGTGCACTTTATTCATTTACTTTACTATCTTACTTCTTTTGAATACAAACATGCCCTTAGGGTGTGTTTATATTCCAATAAGATTGCCTTGACAAAGAGCATAAGGCGTCTGCCTAGACGTACCTAGGCATGCCTAGGTGAATGAGGTAAGACGTACGACTAGTTTACTTGGTGTCTGCTAAGTCCCTAAAACCTTACACATTAAAATTATTTAAACAATTACACTCAAATCATTGTCATATCTTATTGTGGTTAGTTGATCGTAAGTTCAAATTGTTTTAAGGTTGTAATCTTATATATAAATTATTGTTTTTTCTCTAGCGTATAACTTATTATGGTGAATTGATCATAAGTTCAAATTGTTTTTTTCCCACATATAGTATTGTTAGTAGTTAGTATATAATCACGCAAGCGCACACATATATGTATATATATTGATTTATCTCTAGACTTACTATGGTGAATTGATCATAAGTTCAAATTGTTTTTTCCTACACATAGTATTGTTAGTAGTTAGTGCACACACACACACACACACACACACACACACACACACACACACACATATATATATATATATATATATATATATATATATATATATATATATATATATATATATATATAAAGAGAGAGAGAGAGAGGGGCACTGCTTCTCAAAGCAGCGTTTTTTTTTGCTTTGACAGCCCACGACGGTTGCGCCACATGTGATATCCGGCCGGAATCAACATCAACAACCTCCGATCGCCTCCACCGGTGATCTCTACTGACACCATCTGTCGGTGACCACCGACAAAGGATTCCGGTGACTACTTCCATTGTGAGTAGTTCATTTATCACCTCACCTCATCCGAGGACCTTCGACGCATCCATAGCTGGCGACCACCTCAGGTAACTTCCAGTGTCTCCCGATTGTGAGTTCGGACGACCTTTGTCGTCGTTCATGGCTTTGATTGCCACCGGCGAGCTGTCAAAGCAGCGAAGAACGTTGATTTTGAACTTTTTTTCTCATATATATATATATATATATAAATATAAATATATATATATATATATATATATATATATATATATATATATATATATATATATATATATATATATATATAGAGAGAGAGAGAGAGAGAGAGAGAGAGAGAGAGAGAGAGAGACGGAGAGAGGGAGGGAGGGAGGGAGAGAGAGGGGAATGTTACAGTGAGTTGCTGGTTTAGAAAACTAGATACGATTGATTTGCCCACCTAAGAAAATTTGGATTTTGATGAAATTTGGTGAGGGTTTTGTCTAGGGTAAGATGATCATCCTCACCAATTTTAATCATATTCCAAAACTTCTAGGGTCATCAAATGGTAGAAGCAAAATATGTCATCCGCAGTTACCGTTAATTTGTAGATTTTGCTTCTACCATTTGATGACCCTAGAAGTTTTGGAATTTGATGAAAATTGGTGAGGATGATCATCTTACCCTAGGCAAAACCCTCATCAAATTTCATCAAAATCCAAAACTCCTAGGTGGAGAAAATGAGCACATCATTTTCTCCCCCGTCAGCTCATAGCTCAACGTAACATCCCTATATATATATATATATATATATATATATATATATATATATATATATATATATTACGTTGCGCTGTGCGCTGCCGGCAGTGAAAATGAGCTGCGAAGCCCCCGACCGTCCGATCGCGCTGATCGCCTGTGATCCGCGGCTGAAATCCCTTGCCCGTCCCCCGCCCGTCTGATCCGCTGGACGCCGTCTGATCCCGTGCCTGCACAGCCGCCCGGCGTTTGTTTGATGGGTCGTTCGATTCCCATCCTTTGGATCGATGGGAATCGAACGGACCAAAAAAAATTCGCTGTTACAGTAACAACGATTTTTTTTTGGTCCGTTCGATTCCCATCGATCCAAAGGATGGGAATCGAACGACCCATCAAACAAACGCCGGGCGGCTGTGCAGGCACAGGATCAGACGGCGTCCAGCGGATCAGACGGGCGGGGGATTTCAGCCGCGTATCGCAGGCGATCCGCGCGATCGTACGGCCGGGGGCTTCGCAGCTCATTTTCACTGCCGGCAGCGCGCAGCGCACAGCGCAACGTAACACTCCCCTCTCTCTCTCTCTATATATATATATATG